>LFZO01000022.1:0-153653 GCA_001578225.1 Pseudocercospora musae | reverse complement strand
AGGGTAGTAGGTAAGGTAGTTAGAGGGTAACAACCATAACACTAGTATACCCTAGAGGAAGGAAAGCAAAGAAACGAGGAAGGACAACACTTGTAAATAGGATAGGAGGGAGGTTTTTACTAACTAAGTTGGTTTCCTACCCAAAACAATACATAGAAACAGACCTACATAGGCCGAAAGGCACTACAATAGGCAAATGAAATATCTATCTATCTATATATATTAGGACTATAATATTTTTTTTAGTAACTTGAAAGAATAACAATTAACTATTCTATAGCCCTTAACGCTATGCTTTAGATAACTACTAATATAATATAGAAGATTACCCTAAATAGCTATTAGGATTATCTATAAATACTCCAAACTTAGCTTTATTAAAGCTAGGTAAACTACTACCTATACTAGCGCTTCTAGGACTAATTAGAGTAGGATTATTAGTATCTACTAGTAGAAGTCTACTTACTATAGTCGATAGTATACTCTTTATATTCCCTAGCTTCCCCTTTATTCGTTTAACTTCCTTACGAAGGCTATTATTATTATACCTCTATTTCTTAATCCTACTATCTATTATAGCGTCTATAATCTTCGCTAGTATCTCTTCTATAGTTAGGACTTTGCTTTCGCTATTTCTCTTCCTTTTAGTACGTTTACTAGTATTTATAGAGGGCGTTAGTATCGTAGTACCCTCGACTAACTATTAGGTTAGCGTTCTACGTAGTAAGGATATCGAGTTATTATTATTATCTAGCTCTATCTCTAAATAGACCTCTTCTAGCGGATTATACCTATTCCTATCCTTATTAGATAAATACTTCTCTTCGCTAGAGTCTATATACGTATCTATATCGCTACTACTACTACTACTATAGTTACTAGCTTCTATAGCTAAATTAGGTATTACTTACTATCTTTTATATTAACGCTTCTTCGACTATAGCTTCGTAAGGTTACGCCTTTAGCGCTACGCCTATATTGCCTCCTTATCTATCTTCTTCTTAGCTTCTTCTTTATCCCTATCCTTCTTTTTAATCTCTTCTATAGCGACTAGTATTCGGTTTATTCGTCGCTTATATTCGTCGTCGTATTTGGTACTAGAGTTAGTATAGGTTCTATCCTCTTCTAGATTAATTATTCGCTTATAAGTAGTAACTATTTAATCCTATAGCTTCTTAATAGTACTATAACTCCTTCTTATCTCTATTATCTACTTATATAATATATTACGCTAGAAGCCGTCCTTCTCCTATTTCTTTATATACTTCTTAATAAGCTTTATAAGGACGACTTACTCTAAGAATATAATACTACTTAAGGTTACTAGTATAATAGTATTATCTTTAGCTTCTACTTCTATATAGCTAAGAGCCTTACTAACTAAAGTAGCTCGTTTACTTAGCTATCGATAAATATAAATATAGATTAGCTTTCCTTCTACCTCTTTAGATAGGGCTTATTGCGTAGCTTAGTAATATACTTTACTATATCTTCTAGAGTAGTAGTTTACTCGATCGATAGAATAGGAATAGATATAGAAGACTCTTTAACTCTAGGTATTATACTATTATTACTAACGAAGTAGTTACAAAAGCTAATATTTATAGACTCTACCTATATCTCCTAGAAGGCTAGACTAGGTATTAGACTCTATAGTAGTACTATAGATATAGTAGATATAATAGATATAGAGCTACTATTAGTAATAGTCTAGAAGCCCTAATTTATAGCTATTTTTTAATAATATTAGCTACGAAGAATTAACGCGTTACAACGCGCTAAGAGCTAAGGTCTATAGCTTAGTATATATATAGCTTCTTCTATTAGTATAAACTATATTTACTTACTTAACTACCTATTTAGGCCTCTAACTAGGCCGCTCTAGAGCTAGAGTAGCCTAGTTAAAGGGGCCTATATAGAGCCCGGTCTACTACTACATTGGGTAGCCTTGGCGGCTATATTGGGTCCGGAGCGGCCTTTGTTAGAAAGTGCGCAACCCTTCTATTTTACATCTCACCTACACAGGGAGCAGCTATACCAGGCAGGGAGGCGGCAGGCACATAAGCTCAAAGGTAGAATCTCGTCTAGACTGCTTAGGGCGCTACCCTAGTCACCACGCGGTGTTGCATGGCCTATCACAGACAGGAAGATGCGACTCCGGCACTTCCGGTAAGAATGCAATGTCGCCTCTGGACTCCGGACATGCCACCACCGGATTGCAGGTGATTTATGGTGGGTGATATACATGTCCTCCAGCTGCTGCTCGTGTCCGACTTGTCAGCGGAACACTAATACATGGCGTTGACAATGGAGCACTTGGACTTGAATCTCGTGAACGAGAAATTATTGACACAGCAGACAACAATCTCAGAAGTGAAAGACGAAGACCTTGATCTCGTCGAAGACCAGAACTCCCACCCACTACGCTGGACGCTCACGCCACAGGTCAACAACTTGATACTAACACATTGGGAGTTTGACAATGAGGTGCAGAAGCAGCGATTCTTGCAGCAAGACCTGACTGGTCTCGCCTGCCTTGCGTTCCCTTTCGCACTGGAGGATCGAATAGAACTGATTGCCCGGCTTTTCTCCATCGTCTACCTGCTCGGAGAACTCGTCGCTGATCTGGACATCGAGGATGCAGAAGAATGCTTGGATAGCCTTCAAGAAGCCGTCAAAGGGTATTGGAAGCCAGATTCTGACCAAGCTCCAGTCTGGATGCTTTGCGACTTATTCGACGAGATTCGAGCACATGATTACCAAGTCGTCGACGATATCATTGCCGCGACCTGGCAGTATCTTGGTCTCAGAACAGTGCAGCGCGGTAGAAGGACGAGACGCATGGACGAAGTACAGTCTTTCAGGGACTCGTTCCTTGCCGCTGGCTTGGAGCTACCTTTACATCGCTTCGCAACGGGAGCTATGATCGACGAAGAAGAATTCGCATTCGGCTCAGATCGTTTGTCTGATGATGATTTGGAGGCTTCATCCCTGGAGCTGAAAGAACTTTTTGCTGGACTTGGATGAGCGAGCTGCCTGCATCGAGCTCGCTACGAGCACGCATTATTTACACGATTCCTGCCAGCTTTGCGTCTTGTACGTCGTCAGTCATGAACAATATGCAGCATCTGGTCCACATATCCTCAGCCTGCCATAGCGGCCTCGGCCTCTTCAGCTGCACTCTGCTGGTCCATATTCACGATCGCTTGATAAGTCAGATGGAATAGGCCGCAACGATAATCGACCTCCTGCGAATCAATCACAGTCACTCCTGATCCAAGGACATCGCCTCGATTGCCAAGGACACCAAGGTCGAAATTGCCTTGCAAGAGTGTTCCATTCTCGCTGTAATAGACACCGCCCGTACTTGTGCTGTCGCCTCCAACAAGCACAGCAGCCGAAGAACCTGTGCCAACAGGATTCCAACCTGGACCGGCGTTAGGATTGCGGGCAAATCTTGCCCAGATTCCCATCATCGTCCTCGAGAGCGCATATTCTTGCGTGGTGCTGTTGGTCCGATTGAAAGTTCCGAAGACGATGGGGATCTCGCTGCTATGGTACGCTCCAAGATTCGGTGCGGGTTGGGTGTTGTAAAAAGAGGCGTTGAAGTAGTAGCGCCAAGTTGGGATGCGTGCCGCAGCGGAGGCATTCGCCCATAACGCTTGAGTGCATTGGAAGACATATTCGGTGAAAATTTGGGAGACTTGCTCATATCCAGTTGGGCCGGAGTCAGTCGCATTTAGAGGATATGCATTTGTGATCGTCTCAACGAGAGGTGTATAGTTGGCTGTGATCTCTGCGACAAATGAAGCCGAATTGTTCATGCCAATCTCGAAGATTCTACGATGCACGTCAGCAAAGTACATCAAGCATGGATAATTCACTCTCATACCGGCCCTCTTGTGAATTGGACCCTCCAAGCACTGGGATATTTGGGATTTGTCCAGTCGCTCTTCTCTCGGCAGCATTCACGTAGAATGTGTAGTTATCCCAGGCAGGGTTGAAAGTCAAAATGTCCTGCTCAATCGCATCCTGGATCATGGTAGCGTTGGCCTCCCTAAGACATGTCAAATTGCTTGTGTGAGTTATCGAGCAATTCAGTGCATCGGCGAGCTGGTACCAGCTGCCGTAGGTGCTTGGTCTTGGCTGTGGGTTGTATGAGATCTGACCAGACTCTAGAATCGCAGCGCGGAACGGTGGCTTCTCTTCGCGATTGTACGAAGTGAGGAGCGTGTCTACAGACCAACCGCCTGCCGATTCACCAAAGATTGTGACTTTCTCTGGCGAGCCTCCGAAAGATTCAATATTTCGTTGAACCCATCCGAGAGCAAATCGTTGGTCCAGGAAGCCCAGGTTCTGCTCCTTGATAGGTATCTCAGGAGATGTGGCGAAACCAAATACGTTTGTCCTGTACTGTAGTCGCACTGTTACCAAGACATCGTTGAGTGTCTGCAGTCAAACTTACGTTGATTGTCACAACGATCACATCCTCATAAGCTGCGAACGAGCTGCCGTCGTAGTACGGCTGTCCTGCGTTACCGAATTGCAGTGCACCACCGTAAATCCAGACCATGACAGGCCGCCCATCGCAAGGTGCTGGCGAGCTTGGTGCGTAGACGTTGAGGTAAAGACAGTCCTCGCTTTCCTCGGGCTTCGGATTGTTGAAAACGTACTCGGTAAAGGTTTGTACGTAGATTGGGTAGACGAATTGCTGTAGACAGGAAGGACTCCACGCAGTCGCATTAATGGTCGCTTGTGATTGTGGTGCTGGCTCCGGTAGTCCAAATCTGGTTGGCGGACTCTTTGCAAACGGTATTCCGAGGAACTTGTTCACGGCAGCGGTTGCAGCAGGCAATGAGGTTTTGAGGCCATGGACCACGCCATTCTCGATCGTTGCTGTTGGGCCACCTCCAAGATAGCAAGACGCCGACGATGCCGGTGTCGAGTCTGCAGCTGAAGTCGGACGGCTTCTTGAACTCGTGTACGATGGCAGTCGAGACGCAAAGCTGCCCATTGGTCGCGAAACGATCGAGGACGGCATCATCGAAGCCTGAGAAGCACTGGCTGGTCCAGAAGATGCACAGTAAACGATCTTCCCATCGGTGCAGCAACTTCCCGCTGCTGTGGGTTGCCAGACGATGTGACCAGAATTGCAGATACCATAGCTGTGAGGACCATTGCAGACAATGGCTCCATCATTGGAGCAGACATCGTCGTAAGGACCAACGACCTTTCCATCCTCACACCAGGAACCCTTGGCCACTTTTTGCCAGACCGCTGTGCCATAGTCACAGATACCAAGATAGTCCCTCCCATTGCAGACCACCTGTCCGTTATTGGAGCATGTCCCGAGGCTCGGCTTGGCTTCCTCCACTGATGAAGCTGAAGCTGTCACTGCTCTCTCAATGAGTCCGTACCTGTTCAACCTTGCAGCAGAAACGATTGAGAGGAGGAGCAATGGCGCTCCATTAGTGAACCTCATGGTGAACGGCCTTCAGGACAACACAAGCATACAAGCATGTGTCTGCATCCACAAGGATGAAAAGCCAAATGAAGTATTGTACCTACATACACTGCATGAAAAGCAGTGATCAAGCTTTTGACTGCCATCTCGTAGAGTTTCTCGTACCGCTCGCAAAGATGTCGTCAATGAGCGTCGTGGTCAGTAGAGCCGCGGTCCATCGCAAGTAGTCTGAACGGGGCCTGGTAGAACTGGTGTTCTCAAGCCGCGGCTAAGGATTCATGGACCTGGATCTGCGGGTGTGGCGCGCTTGTGAGCCGCACATGTGCATGACAGCGGGGAGATTGACGGCTTGGCTGAGGGATCTCATGAAGGTATACACGCCGCTGTTGGACCTTTCGCGGCTCGACTATGTAAGTTGAGACTCCTTCTCCGACACTAATTTGAAGAGAGGAACAGAGAATCCGTATCAAACGTACAGAGTGAAGCGTAGAGTAGCGTCCTTCAGCACCGGGAATTCGATTACCATTTTCGGAAAGACGGCTAATATGCACAGGTATTGCTCGCACCACCAGTCGTCATGTATCTTATATGGTCTCCTCACAGTGCTTGAAACCAATGCGTCAACCCCAGCGAAGTCATTCGAGCATCCATTTGACACCGTCTACAGTATCTTGTATCGCAGCCTTCGATTCCGGGAGATCCGGACAAGTCGTCCAGAAGCCGTGAGGCAAGCCTTTATAGATCTTCTCGCGAGTCTCAATGCCTTCTTCCTGTAAAAATTTTCGATATAGAATAGCTTCATCGCGACGTGAATCCCAGCCACAAGTCTGGAAGAATGCCTTCTTGGCCAAGCCCTTGCGAGACGGATGTAGCAATGGAGAGTATCGTCTGTCATCATAAGGCGTGCCATATTTGTCGGCAAAGAACTTGATACTCTTCACAGTCAACCCCGGTGCGTCATCGACTTCGTCCACGCTGGCTATGCGGTCACGATATTGCTCTGGTCGAACATCTGGATGACAGAAACTGGACGCCTTGAACAGTAACCCACTCAGCTGCGGTTTCCGGTCCTGCTCGAGCATGGCATGAGCATGTCCTGCGGTGAAATTGCCTCCAGCAGACTCTCCGCCCAAGAGAAACCCCCGTCGCAGATCGACTCCAAGCACGCGTTGGCCCTCGAAGGGAAATGCCCATCGGATTACCTGCAGACAATCGTTGAAGCCTGTTGGGAATGGATGCTCTGGCGCCAGTCGGTATGCGATGCTCACGACAACGACCGGAGCACCAAGCGCGATCTCGCGACACATGTAGTCGTCCGTCTCTAAGCTTCCAGTAACGAAGCCTCCACCGTGCATGTGCAGCAGAAGAGGAGAATGCTCCGGCAGACTGGTCTGCCTATACCTTCTCAAAGGTATAGGCTCTCCATCGATTTGGACATCGAAGAGCTCGTCAATGGTCAGGCTGTCTTGAGGCTTGATTGGAAGATGGTCTCTTGTCATCTTACCGATCGAAGTGCCCGGAGGCAATTTGGTAGGAAACTGAGAGGCGAATCAGCTCGTACGTCCACTTCCTAGGCCGAGGACTTCACACGTCTCTCCATTGTGGATGAGGCTCAGCAAGGTACCTGTATTCCGCCATTGCAGATCTTTACGAAACCAGAGCTCTGGAGCTGCAAGCTGATTTAATAGCATCTGATCAGATGCAGCGGCATACCAGTTATGTCCAACCGACCAAATGATCACTCTTGACAGAGGAGTGAAGCCGGTATCGGCTGTGCTCATGCACAGAGGTCTTCGCGCAAGGAACTGCAGTCGCTGTCTCTTCAGCGAGGTGTATACTGCGCACGTCGCAGAAAGCATTGGTTTGCGCAAAGTATATGCTGTCCAAAGAAAGCCACGCTTGTACCTCTGCGGCACCCACTATAGACCAAGAGCTTCACTCCTGCCAACGCTGTCGGGATCCAAGTATGGCCTCTCGCCTAAGCTAACAGCTCTCTGACCAGTTCTGTGACCCTGATAGTCATACGTTGCTGTGTGATAGACACTGCGGTTATCCCAGATAGCGACATCATTGGGGTTCTGCCACTTGTACCTGGAGATATGGTGAATAAGTACCGTGGTGCCTGATGGTCCGTAGCAAAACTCACCTGACCTGAAGGTCATGATTTTCCACAATCAGCTGAATGAACCATTTGAGAAGATGTTCGCTTTCAGCCTCGGAGATCTCGTTGATTCGCTTCGCATGGTGGCCGACTGCGAATACAGACTTCCAGCCAGTCACAGGATTTGTGCCTACAGGGTCTGTGTCAGTGAAGCCAAATTGAATCCTTGTGGTGCACTCACGAACTACCGGATGTACGGCCTTTAGGTCAGATCCTACATTCTCCGGTGCTCCTCGCTCTCCTGAGTAAAGCTCAAAATTATTGTTCTTGGCACTCTCCTGAAAAATGGGCTGCGCGTAGGTAGCTGTCAGAGTCTCGATGAACTTCCGATAAGCAGGCGAGATGCGGTCGTAGACCTCATAACCCGAAGCCCAGAGCGTGTCGCCCCCAGTCGCGGGAAGCTCTGTCAAGCGCAAAATGGCATAGTCACTTGGGACAGGTTCAAAGGTGATGTCGCTGTGCCAGCCCTCTTTTGCTGATTGCTTCTTGCCAACAAATCTGTCGGCGTAGAGTTGTTTGGCCTGCTCAGAGGAGATGACCGATATCTCATCATCTCCACCGCCGAGTCTTCTGCCGCTGTTGGACACAGGATGAATGTGCAGCTTCGATGTTGCCGGCTTGCCGGACAGCTCACCAAGACGCTGAATGAGCCTCTTTTGCAGATCATTGTTGAGATGATCCTGTTTTCTGAAGTAGACTACTCCGCGCTGTGAGACTGCTACGCGTTAGGTGGCCATAATGAAGTGATTGCCTGTAACGTACTTGTGATTGCCAGGTCCCGGAGCAGTTCGTCTGAATTTGGCGCATCGAGCCAGTCTGTCAACTGGGCTTCTGGGAACTCACGGCCTATAACGGGCGTGACATCGAAGCTTTTGTAATCATCGAGGACTCCAGCGAGTTTCAAGGGTGTGGCGCGGTGATCTTGGAGAACCTGGTCAGACTGCTCTCTTGCCCGAACGGGGATCGTCTCGGTGGTGCTAGACATTGCGAGTATCGAGTATTGCGCTAGGACGTGGTGAGAATTCGTGCCATGTTGTACGCCTCAAGCCTGAGAAGTAGATGGCAATTGCAGCTATGTTGCAATCAGTGCCAAGTATGATACAAGCTCGTCATGGGCATGACTCGCGCATGCTTCTCAAAGAGTTGTCGGCACGTTATCGCCGAGTACCTGCAGTAGGCAGTTACCTACCATGCAATGTATGGCCAGGAGCTGACGCGCTCAAAGGTCTCCCAGCTATTGCGTGCTGAATAGCCAAAATGGTGCCTTTGCGTGGAACATGGATTGTAGGTCGCTTGCGTCAACTTGGCGCTCAAGAAAATGTCCAAGCTGAGCCGCTGGTCGTGGGTTCGAAGCCGCCGGGGTAATGTGCGGAGACGCCAGCGATGCACCAAAACTGTTGGCATATGGCCGCAACCGAGCAGACTTCACAGTTGAATCATGAACACAGTGAGGGTCTGCCATCGCAAAACGAATTCAAGTCCCGCGCTGGAGCAAAAGAATGAAGCCGGCGAGTTATCCTGAGGTGTGTTTGTTCCCCCAATGGTGCTTTGCGCCAGGGGAACTGCAGGACTCTCACCAGGTTCATCCGGGAAACCTCACGATATTGCTGTCCCGAACGTGTGCACGGATGCGGAGACGTTGTGCAATATGTGAGGACCCATTCGTCCAGGCAGCCTCGGACGGGGGAGGCCGGATCATTCGTGATCAATTCGAACGAACCACTCAGCCATCCCGCCCGAGGCAACATCTGCAAATTTTGTTGCGATTATAACCCTTTGCAACGGCTTGGCATGGTTGCCCTTCGCTCATCACAGCTTGCCAGCTCCACGCAACCGTCAAGCACCTCCATGCACCTCCGTTATACGCTCGCGTACTCTTGCTCATGCCGTCACCATAGAGCCCAGTTGTGTTTTAACGATTATTGTGAGTGCGTAAGGATTTGCGTCATTAGCAGTCTCTTCTTGGCTCTTTCCATTTTGCAAGACGTGTCCGCGCGGACAGCGCACATTTCGGATCAATACGAGTGGGTGAGGATATCTGTGACGCGAGATTTGCGGGCTGCGTGTCGTCGGGTGTTCGGCATGGAATATGATGGGCAGTGCCGTGTGAAAGCTGAAGCTGAAAGCTGTGAGATCGAGGGAAGGAGTCGGCGGCAGGCTTCGGCAGCCCGAGCAACCGTCGAATTCCGCTTTTGCCAGCATCAACTCCATCATCACAGTCTCCATCCTCAAAGGCCGGGCGAACGCTCTATCTCCTCCATTAAAATGCTACCGCTGAGCGTGAGCATTCGATTTCCTCATGCTGGACAGGTACCAGGACTTCGGCCCTCCAGACCGAGCATTTGATCACCAACTCAATTGAGCAAATACAAAGCTTTACGTTCTGCAAGCTCGACTGTGATCAATCTGCCATTCTGAAGATGAAGTTCATTAATGCCGCTCCTACACCGCAAACGTATCTATCAAGCATCCCTAGAGAAGCTTCTCGACGATTACAAGACTCTGGATTCCAGCTCATCCAGCAGCGGTGGCTCTAGCAGCTCATAGTGCAATCAAAGTAAGCCGATGCCACTAATCAAACGATCACATCTCTAACTCATCATCAGAAGATACATAGCCAAATCTGCTAGACATCCATTAGCAATTCGGGTCGAGATCTCTCTGATGTGAAATTGTCAAAACACTACAAAGCTTTTTCTGTATGCAGTGGTATCCAGTAAATATGGCATTCTTATCGCGCTGAACACGTTGCCGATTCCACTTCGCATGTGCAACCGGCGAACCTGGCACACTTACCCTGTCCAGCGCTTCGACATGCTTCCCGAAGGCAACAATGCCCATTCATCGACGTCTCACACCGTGAACCTCCGCAACATCGTTCGAAATGGTCTCGAAAAGTTTCTAGATCCCAAAGACTGTCCAGCTTTCGACTACTTAGCACCAGGCTGTCTCGTGGATTCTCTACGCTCGACGACCAAACCTCATCGCAGAATCTCGTGCCTTCCTTTGATCGAATTGACTTGTTCCGGAAGGTGACAGAAGAGCATCCGGATTTTCGAATTGATATTGATGCAGTGGACGTTCAGGTCGATGAAGAGCTCGGCAAAGCGGTAGCACATGTTTATGCCAAGACTAGTGGCATGCTGCATAATGGCGTGTCTATTGCTAGATTTGGGGTGCTTGAGTATGGAAGATTTCAGGGCAGATGGTTGAGCACGAGATTCATGGGTGCGAGAGGGCAGGTTTTGGAGTGAGAGGCTGGAAGAGTCTCGAATACGTGCGCTCGACTACGATTGCTACCATGCTACATGTTTGGTTTGAGCTGCCATCGGGCGCAAAGCTACACACAATAAGCAAGAAGCAGGAAGGGAAGACCGCCTTTCAGCCCATCCATCAATTTCGGTATTCAATGGCAGAATAATGGCACGGTTCGAAGAGAAGATTCATGCGGTACTCTCAGATGGCGGAAAATAAGATGTACAGCTCAGTCAAGCGTAACGACGAGCATGACGCCGGCCATGTACTGAGCAGCTCCAACGCCGGTCCGCATCAAAGCGGTCTCTGTCGGAATTGTTTGGCCCCGTGAACGCAAGGTTCATGGCACTTGATTTGAATGTCCTTGCCCTCGGTGAGTGAACAGTTTCGAATAGATCTCAAAACCACATCAAGAGCATCGAGACGAGTGGTTAAGGAGGTTCGCTTGGAGTCCTTACCAACCCGGATGGTGGGACAGCAGGCCATCGTGCTCCCAAATGAGCAGACCCAACGGCAGGCAGTCTTGATACCGCGTAGATTTGGACTAGGTCCTCAACATGTCACCCTAATCCACCGCTGTTGCCAGGCGTGCCTCTTAAGCCCAGAGTGTAGAAGCATAGCCATCGAGCGTTCTGTCCCACTCCTACTCTTTTCCACCTCACCTCATTCATGGCATGAAGGGTCACCGATTCTGACATACCGACGACCTCCATATTGAGGCACACAATAGCATGACCTTTGCGCTCATCAACGTCACTTGAGACTTCATGCACGGTGAATCTCACACTTGGCATTTCTGCTGCACGTGCTCTCCATTGCTCCAGTTGTTGAGGCCAGCTAAGCTTTGCTGGCTGCGTGTCCATCGAGCTCAACCATTCTGGCGAGAGATGATGGTTCAATTCTTGCGACGCGGGCAGAGCGAGATCGAAGTCGTGTGTGTTGACGATGTTCGCGAACGCGCAGGATAGCCTCTCGAGCTTGAATTGTATGCACTCGTCCTTTGCAACGCCCTTCTCGCTCGCCATGCTCTGCAGAGTTGGGCAGTCGCTGCTTGCCATATTGGCAACAGGTTGACGATATCGGGGGCAAGCAAGAGCATTGTTGTTCCGCGAGTGAGACAGCTGAGTGAGCATGTGTGCCGAGCCATCGGCGGTAGATCGACGGAGCTCCACACGTACCAAGTGTTTAATAGCACTTAGCACCAACTTCACTTCACTTCTTCTATTGTTCCCTTGTTTCCTTCACTTCTACAATGCTAGTAACAAAGCTTGCCTACGCTCGCTATGTCTTCGCGCTATCGTTACTAAAGCTATTAGTAGATAGTATTATAGCTAAATAGCTCTAGTAACGATAGCGCGCTCTATTATAACTAATAGTATTTTACAATTAGAAATACCTACTACTATCTCTATAGCTACTACGACTAGCTTATTCTTTTTATAAACTATTTAGTAAAGATTTACTAAAGACTTATAGCTAATTTCTAAAACTATAGATCTATAAGAATTCTAGTACTATAGCGAGATATTATAGAGAGAGCTTTTAGATAATACTACTAATTTTTTTAAGAAAGAAAGTATTAGAATATATAGCCTAGTTAGTAGTTAGATACTAGTAGCTTTTCTAGAGATAAATTATAACTAGATTTCTATATTAGGAATATCTAGGATTATATAATCGTTATTATATAACTAGTCTAGTCTAATAACTTTTAGATTTAGGCCTAATCTATAGAACAATAAATTAATAATATACTTAGTACTTACTATTTCTATAGACTACTTTAGTCTCTATTTTCTTAGATCTCTATATCTTCTATTATACTTTATAATCTATTTATACCTCGTTAGCCCTCGCTAGCTTAATATTAATTTATATAGACTAAGGCTAGCTCTTAACATAGATATTAATATCTATATTAGCTAATATTTAATCTATCTATCTATAGTATCTAAATCGTATCCGTATCGCTTAATTATAGAATATAGAAGATATAAGTAATATAGATTTTTAGAATATTAATATTATAAACTTTATAATAGTCTATCTAGTACTTATAGTAGATATTCTAGTTTCTTAGTCTTTATTAAAATATAGGTAGAAATATAGTATAGCTCGTCCCTAATTCCAAGTATCGTACAACTTCTTTCTTTATAGTACTACTATAGATCTAAATAGTAATCTAGAGCTTATAGGATAATAGACAATAGGCTAATATATAGACCAATTCTTACGAGTATTTAGCGAGTAGCTAGCGATTATAGAAGATATAGAATAGTAGAAATAGGTAGTAGTAGGCTTGGCTTTGTAGGCGTTATTGAAAATTGGTAGGCGTCATTGAGCAATTGGTGTGTATGGGCCTCCCTACAGACCCTCCGTCGCTGCCGCATCGACCACTTCCGACTCAGACCCCACCAAAGCGCAGACCTTCCAGCCTTCACCTGCACCACATCGCCGACACTTGCAAGCCACCAATCAACACCAACACATGCCGCCCAATGCGATCCGACTCGCTATAGCGAAATGACCGACAGACATGGCTGGCTTCGATGACCTGGTAGAGCATTTGCTCAACAGTGTCGCTCTTGCTGGCGACCGAGGTGAGCCATTTGCTTTCTGAAATTCTTGGCGGCTGCGGCGGCGACGTCTTCGCAATAGCGTGGGTTCGAGTCGCCATCGCACAAGACGGAGTTTGGAAGCAAAACGTCTCCATGTCACCGAAAAGGCCGTACTGACGGGCGACAGGTCTGAATGCCGCGCAATTCCAGCAAGCTGTGAGGAGTTTTTATCATGACAAAGCTGCGGGCCAAACTACGCCGCCTGCCACGGATGAAGTCGAGACTCTCTTCTCACACTTGGCACCGCAGACACAAACCAATGTCGATGATGATATGGTTCAAGCTGCCTTCCAATGGCTGGTCGGACATCCAGAGATCAGTGTCATGGTGCTCGGAGACTCTGCGAGCAAAGACGACGCCAGAGCCGACGCAGATCAAGTGGCACCGGCCATCAGAACAGCACTCTCTGGAAAGCGCCTGATCACCACGCTCGACAGGATCTGGCATGCCGTTGCGGGTCACGGCGTGGATCATAGCCGACTGCCAAAGCATGACTTCCAATTGTTACAGGTAATCGCCTCGCACGGTTCCGCTGGCGTCCTCCAACCGGTGGCCACCAAAATCACGGGACAAGACAAGCGCTCTGTACCACATCGCACGGATCGCTTGGCGCAGAATGGGTACATCGCCAAAGAGGCTGTCGTCGGCGCTGGCACAAGGACGAGTGTCCTTAGGCTAGCCAAATACACAAGCCAAGGCAATCAAACTGACATGCCGGCGAATCAGCCTGGACTACGCGGCGCTACTCGACCAGTCTTGTACCATGAGAGATGGTATAACTCCGTGATCCAACTGCTCAAAGACAACAGCAACATCATGAGCATATCAGATATCTGGCTGGGACTTGGCATTGCTGCGCAGAAAAGCAGGCATCAGAAGCAGCAGCTTGCACGATGCCTACGCCGCGTAGCAGAAGTTGGCCTTGTGCGTCGGGTCAAAGCTCAACTTCTCGATCGAGACGGTAAGATCATCACAACTAACTCTTCGGGACAAGAACGGAGTGCTCAGGCTATTCAATTGCTGCGTGACCCAGCCGAACTAGATCGTTTGGTCTGGTTGAAGGACAGCGCGAAGCCTCGCGCAACCTCTCGGGGAGATGATTTTGAAGCTGATATTGATGAACTTCTACTTGCTGATGGAGTGGACATCGATGGTGAGGATGAGGATGAGGACGACGTCGTTGTGGATGTGCCTCCGGCTAAAATTACTCACCCTATGAATGAGGATGGCGATGATGCTGACGATGATGAGATTGACGACCTCGATCTGATCAAAGATCGTGTGCCGCCCATCTGGAGACCAGAAATACCACTGCCAAATTTGATTCACGAAGTCGTTGACAGTACTGGCGAAGCTGGCATCACCTTGTCAAAGCTCGCCCAACGTACCACTGGCTTGGCATGGAGACGACCCATGGACGAAGTCACGAATCATCTGACCGACGTCTGGGAGCACTCTCAGCCACCGCACCTGCGACACCTAGGCTTAACGCGGTCTGCTGTCAGCGCAAAGTCCTCGCATTATCGCTATCGGACCATTGAGAATTACCAAAAGGTGACGGAAAGCAACACCGCAGAATCACAATATGAACGGGACTCCTGGGGATTTCCAAAGTTTGCGCTCAAAGAGCTAGCAGGTCGTGACGGCCGCGCGATCTTGGCCGAAGGTCGTAAAGGTGCAGTAGTTGAAGGCATGCGCACTGATGATGACCACATGGTTGTGCAAGAAGGTGCTGAGCAACAGACTCCTAATTCGCACGGTGTATTGGAGGGACAAAGAAAAAAGGCCACGCCACGTCGTGTTTCATCCAGCAAGACAGCTACTGCTACCGGGAGTGCAGGAACAGCCCGTCTGGTCAAGCGGAAGGGAAGGCCTCCGAAGAATACACCCGCTA
Organism: Pseudocercospora musae; assembly: GCA_001578225.1. Lineage (NCBI taxonomy): Eukaryota > Fungi > Ascomycota > Dothideomycetes > Mycosphaerellales > Mycosphaerellaceae > Pseudocercospora > Pseudocercospora musae. Next base: position 138,261 of record LFZO01000022.1, on the reverse strand, counting down.
TACCCGGAACGTCGAAGATGAGACTGGGCCCCAGCATACCGAGATCAGATCCGCCACTGACTTTGGCAGAGTTATCGACAGGGGTGGTAGAAGAAACAATGATAGTCGATGGAGTAGCGACTGCAGCCTCTGAAGTCCCTCCGCCGGCGAGAGTTCAGCGTGGACCTTACGGCATGCGGGAGAGGTTGAGCTCTTCGGTAGTGCCGGATGCACTCCTTGACAGCACGCCAGAGACAGAGATCACAACAAAAGAGAGTACACCCCAACCTTCAAATGCGGTCAAGCGCAAGAAGAGCAGAAGATCTCTACCAGGACAACCCAATGTGCCGATAGTTAGGGTACACGAGACCAAAGAAGACGAGTACGAGGCGTTTGATAAATGGGCACAAGCGGTCGCAGAACAGCGAGTCATGCTCGAGGTGATTGCTGCTCGCCAACGCAGGGCACCAGAAGCTGAGAGCGACCCGTCACAGACCATGACTTCACTGTCACCTTTGGAGTCTGGCACTCAGGCTGATTTTCACATGACTAGCGCCGCGGATCTGCCTAAGGAGCGCGTAGCCACCATGAAAGCTCAAATTCTCGCGCGAAACGAGCCTGGGGTCTACATAAATCCTCCTGGTGCTCGCAAGATGAAAGCAGAATCGTTTGTCTCCCGTGGCAGACCCAGGCATGCGCTCATTGCAGTCATCAAGAGCAAGCAATTGCGGGGCTGGTTTCAAGCGGACAACACGCCACGTTTCGCACCCATGGCAACTGGAAGGAAGACTGCTAGGGTCGGTAATCGGCTGGAGAGCTCGAACGAATTTGTCGACTCTCAGTCAGAAGCTGATCAACCTCCTCGCAAACGGCAGCGTGCGCAGACAGCTCCCGCAGTCGAAGCTGGGAATCATCTTTCCACAGGTACAAGAAAGATCCCTCCATCGCATCAAGCTGTGCAACTTTCGTCCCCAGCCACGCCAAATACCATAGATCAACGCTCCAGACCATCCACCATTCCTCAGCGACACAATGCCCCTGCAACGTCTATACAAGTAGCCGCCGCTGCCCATCCCGCGAAGCCAGCCCATTCCGAATTCGGATTTGCACAAGCCGGCCTTGACGATGCCGCAGATGACATAGGGCCGCGCGATACCTCCAGAGCTCAGGTTGCTCCTTCAACACCGGCAATAGACGCCATGCCGGACGTTTCTGCCGCCAGAGAGCGTCTCAAACAACTCTTCAGCAAGCCGGGACGTAAATCGCAAGCAACATTGGCCGAGATGGCACGACTTCAAAAGCAACTTGCGAAGGCTGAGGCAGTCAAGTCGTTGCCTTCGAGAGTGCAAGCTGCGACAGTCTCAACGCTACAAGATCGGCCTGCTGCTCCCGCAGTCTCACAATCTAGTCCTGCCATTGTACGCCGAGAAGCTCTTCCAGTATCTCAATCAGATCAAGAATCAGCCGTCCTGACCTCTGACGCAAATGTTGCTGCCCTAGAGCTTGCAAAGTTGCAAAGCACTCCAGGTAGAAAGTCAGCAGAATTGCTTCAAAGGATGGCCGTCCTGGAGCACAAAGTTGAGGAGGCAAAAGAGGGTAAAGCAAGCGTGGAAGAAGCGGCTCTGACCCGCGAGCTTCAAAAACTTTGCGACCAACCAAGGCGTAAGACTCCCGAGATGCTGGCGAGAATGGCTGCAATTGTCCACGCTCTGCAGCACAGCAATACCGATAGTTCGACTTCTGGTCGTGACCTCACCAACGCGCCCGTCAATGTAGGTGCAGTGTCGAGCATCCCATCAGCAGCGTCAATGCAGACTCAAACCTCGGACAAGCAAGGCAAATTCACGAATCAATCAAATCGCCCCAGTACGCCAGAAGGGCCTCCTCAATACGAAATGGACGTGCCACAAGCACGTTCAACGAAGCGCCAGTCATTGGATCCCTCCACTCAGCCATCTAGGGCTGCCGTGACCCATGTTGGTGCGCGAGAGCTGTATGACACGGCATATGTCGATGCTCGTCCTGAAGAGAACTTCTATCACGTTGGTCGTGGTAGATGGGCAAAGGGCTTTCCTCCGGCCGGTACAACGCAAAAGACAGCAGTACGTGGCCCACCTGCGAGGACTGGCCCTCTCCTCGACCCCAACGTCTACACGCCCACCAGCCTGAGTTCTAAAGACTCTGAAGAGGAGCCCGATAATGGTCTTGTTGTTAATTTGCCTATAGCGCGGGCGTCATCCCAACGGCCTGAGAACGTGTCTCTTCAGCAGCCGACGCCATTATCCAACAGAGTTGAAGTCGGCCGAGGTGCGACCGACCAGCAAGAAAAGCCTACTGCTGCTGTGCTTGATCGTATGTATGTTGATCGGGAATCACAGACTGGAGATCCTGATGCTTTCGGGCTTGAACTTGTGAAGGACCCAGCAACGCCTCTAGTATCTGCAAACTCAAGGCCTGGTGGTGCAGCAGCCGAGGAACGGCGAAAGACTGTCTTGGACGCAATACGTCGATGTAACGGAGTCTTTCCTGGCGATCACGAGTTGTGGTACGTGTGCACCACAGCTTGGAGGAAGTCGCATAATGGACAGACCCCTGCCAGGATCACAACAGAGAGGACAATACAGCAACTCATGAGCGACGGCAGGCTGAAGAAATTCAAGTTTACCGTTGATGCGAAGAACGGGGCAAGAATGATTAAGCACGTTCTGGCTGAGCCTCACATCAGCGCCTCTTCCGAATCCTTGCTTGAGATGCAGAAGCAGATGACTCTGGCTTTTCCGAAACTTCATATCCCGCTCGAGGTGGAAGTGTCGCCCGAGCTGCGCGCTGAGGTCACGAGAAAGCAGCGGCTCGAGAAGAATGACCTGTCAGCCAGCGCACCGCATGTCGACAGTGCTGTAGGAGGCGAGACGCAGCAAGCCCCGGATGGAGAAGAATCGTTAGACGGCCCAATTACCGTGCAGCAAAGTGTCGCAGCGGCTGCGATCGACGACCAAAAGGCGCAACGTAAAGGATTCGCCAATGCTGAAGCTTTGAGATTGCATACTCAACAGTTGTACCGACAAAGGCAATTCTCAGGCCCCAGCAAACGCCGCAAAAGACGCAGATCAGCAACGTCCTCCGATGAGGAGGACACAGAGGATGACAATGATGATCTGCTCTATGTCTACTCTGGGCAGCAAAGAATGCAAGATGAGATTCAGCTGGACGGCTACGAGCATGATCTGTCATCTGCCCTGCAACCAAGTGACGGACTGGAGCAACTCAGGCAAGCACGCGAGCAGGAGAAGGGAGCTTTCAAACCGAAGTTAAGAGCACAGCAACCTGCTCGAAACTTGCGTCGTCCACTTGGCTCCCTGCGCACTACAAGGGCTAATGCGCGCAGAAAGTGGTGGGAAGATAGCACCCATATTCGTGATCCCGCTGCTGCGCTGCTCATGAAGCCCACTCAGCTGTTCCATGGGAGCACTGGCACATTCTCTACCATCCCAGAAGCAGCAAATGCGGCTATTTTTGGCCCTCGCATCCTAAGAGAGCGCACGTTGGCTCGTGAAGATGCCGCCTGGGAGCATCTGAGTTCTCAAGATTGGGCAGAGGTAGTCCAGCGCGCGAATGGACTTGAACCCGTCTCGAGCAATGTTTTTCGGAGCACGGTCTCTGATGTGGTCAAGCTCAAAGTGCCCGGTGAGAGGCTCGCCGAGATTGTTTCTAAGCCACCACGACCTGGTGCAGGGATGGACGACTCAGATGATGAAGCACACACGCGCACGGAATCTGCCTTGGAAACTCCGCCGCCAGATACGACTCCGAAGCGCCGCTACAAGTCCAGGAAGAAAAAGGCCAGAATTGACCAGGACGAGCTGGCTGAATCGGACGAAGAATTTGTGCCTGGCGCCGCGTTGCCGAAAGAAGACATGGTCCTCGCAACGCCAGGGAGGGTGCGAATGCCTCGTGGCGGTAGAGACATGATCACTCGGGACCGTCATAGTGGTGCGGCTTTTAAAGACGCTGATAGGCTTGTCATCGCTATCGCTTTGGTGGCTGCAGTGTGTGGCGGCATTAACCAAGACCGCCTAAATTGGGCTTTGGTTGCACATGCGTTGAGCTTCCGCTATGAAGGCGAATTTCTCAGACGACGCTGGTCACACTATGTCAGGTTTCGAAAGACCGACGTGGACGCGCTACGTGCGGCGATCTTGGAGCCATTTTTGGAAGCGTATGAAAAGAATGAGCTACCAGCAGTGAACTTTCAGGATCTGGGCAACACTGATTGGCCGAGTCTCTTCCGTTGGGTCCAAGAAAAGATACCTTTGGTCAAGCATGCCACCATCTCAGAGGTGCCGTCACTGCCGCCCACGAGAAAAGCGCTCGAGGAAGACTATAACTTCCGCGAAAGCTCCAAGCTCGTTGATCAAGACATGGATGTCTTCTTCAAGCCTATTGCCGACATGAAACGAAGGGAACTCGCGGTCGCATATGTACATGGAGTCCCTATGCCCGGCGAGATGAGACCAGATGATGGTCGACACGAGAGCATGCTTCTTGCCAAATCATGGCTGCGTGCGGTCGCGATGACAAAGCAGGTAAGCTACAACCCTGAGAAAGCAGCTCGAAAGATCGCAGCCCTCGGCGCCAAAGCTCTCGAAAGCGCTGCTATCGACCTTCTCGACTCGCACGTCTTGTCGCAAGAGAAGAAAGGTCGGCAGCTGCCCGGACGAAACTACGTGATCCATGGCGATGTCATTGGGCAATTCAGAAGATGGCCCAGCTCCCATCACGACGAACATGGGCACTTGAAAGCCGTTGCTCAGTCTTGGCTGAAGATCAACGAATATTTCAAGACTCAAGACCATATGCAATTGCTACCTGTGGCATCAGACCCGGACTATCTCGTCCTTACCAACATGTGCGCCCAAGGCTTTCTCAGAGTCAAGCCGATCCTGCCAGAGCCAACGAACGACCTCTATGCTCAAGGCCCAAGACTGTCTGCTTGGGGATATGGCGGCAATGGTTACGAGACGAAGAAGGTCGATCCAAACGTGTTGAAGTACGACCTTGTCTATACCAAGATGAGCGGCTACAAGTATGAACCGGAACTCAATCCACATGTTCCTGTCCCTCTCGCGTCTACCGCAGTACCCGGAGAGAGCGGGACTCGCATTCCACTCTGGGTCGACATCCATGGCAACCTCATTGGCGACGCTTGGTCCATGGTGCTTCGGTCCCTTTTGCATCTTCTGGTTTATCGTCCTGGCGCAAAGGCATATCACATGCAGGTTGCACACGAACACAAGCTATGGGCGTGGGAGATCGAGTTGGCTCTGGGCTGGATGGAGAAAGCTGGAATTGCGAAGCGCTGCGGCAGCGGAAAGGAGGTCGATGGTGTCTGGAAGGGTGGCTGGAGAGCTTCGGGATGGTGGTACTGTGCTTTCCTGCCTGTGATGATACGGTGGGAAGATAGCACTGAACAGTAGTAGTGACGGATCGCATTGCATGCAAGGATCTTACAATTGCATCGGGCGGCGCATAGATGATTACCATGATACCCCGAGCCTGACCAGGCTGCTATTGGAATTGAGATGTACTATAGCGTTCACGCCCTTTGACCATCCTGTATCACGACCAAATCTGCAGGCACGGCCTCTTTCCCTGACCAACGCGGCTGCATCAGTCTGCGCAGAACATCGGAGGCTGTCTCCGCACTGTTTGTGTGAACCCCATGGGGTGCTCTTGTCGCCAATGCCTTGTCGCCAATGCCTTGGCGCAGGAGAAACCTTGGCTACAGCGCTGGGCGAAGCTGCGCAAATGCTTGGGTGTCTTTGGCTGCTCACACTGGACTGTGAGGCGTATTCAAGCTGCTGGTCCTTGTCGGGACTGGTCACCTGCCACAGACGCTCTGTCGCGCAATATCGGAGGTGGGTCTCCGGACATGATCCTGCTGTGGTGCTCAATCAAGCACCAGCATTGTCACAAGCCTTAAGAGTGGTGCATATCGTCCTGTTATCACTCGAGACAACGCTCCTGCTCTCATTGCTTTGAACCACTCACTCGTTCGACACCATGGCAGGCGGCTCAATCCTCCTCAGCAACGATGCAAAGAAAGATCCGAAAGAGATCTTCAATCGCCGTCTCCTCTATCTTCTTGTCGCAGTTGCCTGGGCGGGGATGTTCTACGGTTTTGACCAGGGTAACATCGGCGGTATCATGGAGCTATCTAGCTTTGAAGCGTCTTTCGACTTACTTGATGATACCCAAGAACAGCGCGACAACAAAAAAGGTACCATCGCTGCTATGCTTGCTGCCGGAGGCTCTCTTGGAGCTTTGCTGGCTGCTCCTACTTCGGACTATCTGGGTCGGAAATGGTCTGTCTTCACTTATGGACTGGTCTTCATGGTTGGAGCGTCGCTACAGATAGTGCCGGACTTTGATGTTCTGCTGGCTGGACGATTTGTTGGTGGTCTCGGCGTAGGTGCGTGCTCGATGCTGACGCCGCAATTCTTATCGGAGAATGCTCCTAAGTCTGTGAGAGGATCTATGGTAGTCCAGTCTGAAACATCGGATGATTGAGCGAGGCTAATCGGAGACCAGGTCTGCACTTACAACCTGTGCATCATTGTAGCTTTGATGATCGCCTTCTGGATCAACTATGGCGTGTCTCTCTGGTCTGGACCTAACATCGAACACAACACGTCTCAGTGGCAGACCGCAATGGCGATCCAGCTTATTCCAGGCGGGCTCATGTGCTTGATGGTGCCATGGTTATTGGAGACGCCGCGATATCTAATCCGAGTCGGCAAAAGCGAGAAAGGTCTTTCAAATCTGTGCAAGCTTCGAGGTCTTCCATCTGACCACCCGTATGTTCAACTGGAGTATTCCGAAACGATGAACCAGATTGCAGCCGAACAAGAGATCCATGCCGGCAACTCCTACTGGCAGATTCTCAAGGACATCTTTACGATCCCGAGCAATTTACAGAGATTCTTTCTTGCTGTCATGCTATTCTTGTTCCATAAGCTAACCGGGACTGATTCGCTTAACTACTTCGCTCCTCGCATCTTTCAGATTATAGGGGTGAGCGATGGCAACTCGTTGCTGACCACTGGCGTATATGGTGTGGTGAGTGGCCAATCACTGATGGCCGAGCTATCTACTGACATCGAAACTTGCTTGTTAGGTCAAGTTTTTGACCACAGTATTTTACGTAGGCTATCTTGTCGAACACATTGGCCGTCGATTGCCACTCATTGTGGGCGCAACAATTCAAGCGTCTTGCATGCTGTATCTCGCGTTATACGTCCGGTTTGGGCCGAATCCAGAAACCGTCACCGCAGGCACACCTGCAGGTGGCATAGTTGGTATAATTGCCATCTACCTCTACGCTTTTGGATGGTCTTTCGGTCACTCGGTGGCCTGCTACGTGGTTGCTTCTGAAATCTTTCCTGCTCGCATAGTGAGTCGTTCCATGACATGAGCCTTCATCCATACCTACTAATGCCGATTTTAGCGATCTTTTTGCATGTCTTTTTGCTTCTTCACGAACTGGATCGTGAACTACGGCATTACACGAGCTACTCCAAACATGATCACGACCATGGGCTGGGGCATCTTCTTGATGTACGCCGTATTGACCTATCTCGGCGCCGGCTTCGTCTGGCTATGTCTCCCCGAGACCAAAGGGCGCTCCATCGAAGCTATGGATGACCTGTTCAAGCACCCGTTGTGGATGATGTGGAAATACGCGTACCCGAAGGAGGAGGACAAGGTGAGGAAAGATGTTCAGCAGGCCATTACAGACCACAAACTGGCAGATGGTGATGTTGATGGGAGCGATGTCAAAGGTGAAGGAGTAGTGGTGACAGAGGGCGTGGAGAAGAACTCGAAGTCAGACGCGTGAAAAATGGCTCGAACTCAATTTCAAGGCAGCAAGGCATCAGCATCTTTCATCACTCGCGACTTTCGCTCTACATTATCGTCACCCAGCAGCAGCTTGATATATGATGTAGCTACGATACGACAGCCATGTAAGTCGACTGATATCTCTGCTACTGTTCCGGATCATCTTACTGGCACTACGGGATAGAACTAATGGCTCCCCCACGCGGCCTCAGAGCAGTCGCGTCAGACGATGAAGCATACTGGCTGTCTGTGAGGGCCACCATGGCGCCTATGTATGTGAACATGCAGCTCGTGAACTCTCGGAGAAGCCCTGCGCCGCTCGTTGTGCGCGATAAGATCCGATCCCTCCTCGATACTGCATTATCATACGAGCTCGACGAATACGAACCATTCAAAGAGATGAAAGAGAGCGGTTCGTCAGTTGAGCTGCGAACGATGCTGGCCGAGTACTTCGGGACATCGAAGGACGAGGTTGCATTCGCGAGGAATGCCATGGAGGGTATAGCGACGGTGCTCAATGGGGTTTCGCTTCAGACTGGCGATGAGATTCTAGCGACAAAATACTGCTACGATTTCAACTTGGCGATTATCCGACAGAGAGTTGCACGAGAGGGCATACGCCTCAAGCTTGTGGACCTGCCGTTTGGGCCGGCACGCGACGAAGATATCCTCAAAGCGTTCGGAGCAGCTGCAGGACCTAGGACCAAAATGATCTCATTCCCTCACGTGGTAGGTAGGACTGGACTTGTTCTGCCAGTCAGAGCTATCAGTGACTTTGCGAGAGCTCGAGGGATATTCACATTTGTGGACGGCGCCCACAGCGCCGGACATTTGGATTTCCATTTGGACGACCTGGGCTGTGATGCTTTTGCTGCATGTCTTCACAAATGGATGCACGGTCCACGAGGCACAGGCTTCCTCTACATCCGCAAAGCTCAAATCGCGAACATATGGCCATTGATAGCCCCTTACTCAGACCTACCTGCCTATTCCATCGAGAAGTTTGAAGAAGTTGGGACGGTATTCAAAGCCCCAATCGCCGCCATTCCTGAGATGATGAAGTTCAATACGGACATTGGTCAGGCAGAAAAGACAGCTCGTTATCAGTATTTGAGAAGCCGCTGGGCTACGAGGCTATGCGAACATCCGCGAGTGAGACTGCTCTTTGATCCTGATGCAACTCCAGCCACCGGATTCGGCGCGTTCGTAGTGGATGGGATGACCTGTGAACAGTTTACCAGAATTCTGCTGGACGAATTTGACATCCATTTGAAGGCCTTCAAGATGGAAGAGGATCCATCGTTCGAAGGTATCACCATCTGTCCTGGACTCGCTAATACTATTGAAGAAATCGATACATTTGTTGATGCAGCGCTTGCGATACTCTCACGAGAGCAACAGTAAGCCTGGCACCGCCTCGGCCAGTGATGTACTCCGACAGACTGAAAGCTCCTGTGGCCAGCCGTCGACAACTCGACAATCACAGACTATTGCTGTGAATTTTCCTATGTAGATGTTATAGATCGCAGCACGGGTCGGACATATAAGCACCGACCTATGCCCAAGCAGCAAAATCATCGATTCTCGCTTGGTTTTTCAACACCATGACCGGAGAGACGCTTCCGATGTGGGTCAACGCCCGGCTTGTCGGCCGCAACCCTGGTCACGAACGGTTGAAGAGACACCGAGATGGGGACCATGCAGCATTCGACTACACCTTTCGATGGACGTTTGGTATTTCATCGATCTCCTTATTACAGTCAAGACGGATATACCTCTAGTCTCTCATCCCAATACCTAAAAGCACATCTCGAAATGCCAGGCATTCTATCAAGTCAGGCGCCGCCAGCGGTTCCAGCCGGCGTATGGTGTCCAGTCGTATCCTTATACAAGGAGAGTCCAAGACAAGAAATTGATCTTGAAGCGACGTACACCTACTTTTCACATCTCATTCGCGGCGGTGTCAATGGACTCGTGCTACAAGGATCAACAGCAGAAGCCGCATTGCTTTCCAGAGAGGAGAGAGTAGACATTACCCGCACAGCTCGAAAGGTGGCAAGCGATCTCGGGGTACCTGATTTTCCCCTAGCTGCTGGAATCAGTGGTCAATCAACAAACGAGACATTGCGATTAGCAGACGACGCTGCAGCTGCTGGTGCGGACTTTGGGCTTTTGCTGCCACCAAGCTACTGGCCAAAAGCAATCACAAATGACGCCCTGGTTGACTTTTATCGAGAGGTTGCGGACCACAGCCGTATACCTATCATTGCGTATAATGTCAGTATCTCCAACTGTTCACTTGCGTGATCGTAGATCTTACCTTCGCACAGTTTCCAGGCGTCACCTCAGGAATCGATCTGGGCGTCGACGTCCTCTCGCAGATAGCAACACATCCGAACATTAGAGGCGTGAAACTCACATGCGCCAATGCTGGCAAAGTGACTTCTTTGACCGCCAAGTTCAAGCCCTCAGAGTTTGCTGTATTTGCTGGACAGTCGGACTGGCTCCTGCCATGCTTGATCGGCGGCGGTGTAGGCTGCGTCACGGGCATCGGTAATGTCTTCCCAAAGTCAGTATCGAAACTCTACTCTCTATGGCAGGAAGGCAAGATTGAGGAAGCGAAAGAGCTTCAAGGCAGAGTTGCCCTCGCTGAGGCAGCCTGTAAGAAGGGACTTGCAGCAACAAAATTCGGCACCGCCCATTTCGCTGGTCCCGTAGCAGGCCTATCAAATCATGCATCGTTTAGCACTCGAAAGCCGTACAAGCCTGCTGGTAAGGCTTTGCAAGAGTCTACGATTGCTACAATGCAGCCCTTGGCGGAACTTGAGAGGTCTCTACCAGATTCAATCTCTCGCCCACCAACCAAGTGTGTGAATGGAATGAATGGCAGCCATCACAAGGAAGCAGTTCGATCGCACTTCACGCTCAATACTGGAGCTAAAGTGCCTGCGATCGGGTTCGGAACCTGGAAAGCAGCACCCGGCGATGCTGCAAAAGCCGTCAAGGAAGCCTTTGCTGCAGGCTATCGCCACTTCGATTGTGCTCCACTCTACTTCAACGAAGCTGAAATTGGTCAAGTCTTCAAGGAAGCACCCATACCACGCTCTGAATTCTTCGTCACAACGAAGCTTTGGTCCTCTGATCATCAGCGAGTTCAGCAGGCGCTGGACAAATCGTTGCAAGACCTGGGACTGGATTATGTGGATCTCTACTTGATGCATTGGCCGGTCACTCTCAGTCCTGACACGGGCGCAGAGTATGGCAAGGAAGATAGAAAAGTCCACGTTCACGGTTGGGATTTCCGGGATACTTGGCGCGAGATGGAGAAATTGCTCGACACTGGTAAGGTTCGTGCTATTGGTGTTGCGAACTTCTCGACAGTGAACCTCCAGAAGCTACTCGAAACTGCAAAGGTCGTGCCAGCAGTCAATCAAACCGAGATCCAGCCTCTTCTTCCACAGGACAAGCTCCACGCTTACTGCTCATCAAAAGGCATTCACCAAACAGCATTCGGTCCACTCGGCGGCACTGGAAGCACGCTGCACGAAGATCCTGTTATTGTGGAGATAGCAAAGGAGCGAGGTGTTGCTACCGGCAATGTCATGCTCAGCTGGGGCATTGCGAAGGGCTGGTCAGTGATACCTAAATCCATCAGTCCAAAGCGTATCGCTGCGAATTTGGGAGACAACTTCGTCCCGAGCCCGGAAGAGATGCAGGCAATCAATGCTTTGGCTAAGAAGCAAGGCAAACGCTTCAATCGTCCGGATTGGGGGACCACTGTCTTCCATGATGATGTGGATGCAAATGTAGCATGAATGCCGCTTATAGATAGCATGAACTATGTCGCATACGTAAATTGTGTGTCCGGGAATGTGAGATCGCTGAAATCAGCGTACAAAAAGTCGTCAGGTAGACCATTAGCAGCTTGAAGATCGAAGGGTCCATGGACGTTTCCGTTGATATTGCTGGCATAGTCTCTAACAGTAGCAAGTTCTGGGTTTGCGAAAGGACTTTCAGTCAGAACCGAATCCATCCCTAACGCTGTCGTGCATTCGTTCAATTTTCTCATCAGGCCTGCCGTCATGCGCGTGATGGGATGTGATGGTAGTGCTGGTGTGCGAGCGAAGACGGCCAGAGCAGCACTGATGCGTCGAAAGTCTTCTTCGACGTTGATGCCAAGCTGTTGGCTGTATTTCACACAAATTCCCTGGAGAAAATGGCCGGCGAACGAAATCATGACGTGGAAGTATGCTGGCATGCCGAGGATGTGGTTGCGGAAAGAGTCGTCTTCGGCGATCATGGTGAAGATTGTGACTGCCGCGTCTCGTGCTGTGATGGCTGCTGATAAGAAGTAGGTCGGGATAGGGTCGCTCTCGATTCCACGGAAGACATGGTGTCCAAGGTATAGTTTGGCGAACTGCCAATGTATTGTAAGACCAGCAAGCGGAAATGATCCAATATGATCATCGGGTTCTGAAACAGAGGTCAGCAAGTTAACGGCTGAAGAATCTTGAAAGACTTACCGAACAGGGCGGACCAACGCGCATACCACGCGTCCAGCTCTCTTACAAAGTGTGACAGTTGCACGCTCAAGGTCTTGGACACAGGCCTGATCGACTCCGACCCGAAAACGTCTCGAATCTGGCCCATGATGACAAGAAGCGAGACTTGCGACATGATTCGGATGTCTTGTGAGGTGACCGGTTCGCCACTGGATATGAACAGCTCTCGATTTTCGACTGCCTCCTTCTCCTGGCGGAGGATTCGATCTCGATTATGCAATATGGATAAGTGCTGATCACAGACGTAGAGTAGGTACCAGAGCCGCACGCGATCTCTTATCTCGCTGGTATCAATTGCTGAGCCTGGCGAAGTGCTCGCTAATAGAGCTGGCTCCGTGAGTCGTAGGAAATTCCGATGCAATTTGAGGTCTTTCGCTCGCCGTATAGCATCACCAAGAAGAATCCTCGAGGCATCTGGAAGCCAAAATGCGCCAATACACAGTGCTTTAACAAATTGCAGGTCTCGCTTCTCGAACAAAGATCCCGACACAATTGACCTGTACTCGCGATTGCATATCTCGAACGTTCGAGATATGTTTGAATCGTGAAATGCTGAAACAGTACACATAGCAGCTAGGAGAGCCGGTGATGCTCGTCGTACTTCGTTCACGTCCTTGTATGAGCCTGTGACACCGTACAAGAAACGATCTAGATGAAGCAAGTACTTCTTGACAAGCACTTCTGCATCATCGAAGGAAATGAGTCCTTTACTGATCATGTCGACCCTCTCACTCCCTCTTCGACGCAGCCTCTGGGGGCTATTGCCATTTATGGGATCTTGAGCGCTTGTCAAGTACATATCCATGGGCGCTTGAGCAGTAGATGGCGATGCCGGAGGCGAGAGTTCGCAAGTGCCTTCATCATTGGCTTCGTCAACGACCTTGTTATTTCTTCGGCCGCTCTCGGCATTCTGCTTCTCGGAAGCTAGAGGTAATGGAAGCTCGAGGTTCAAATGCTGGCAGATGCTCTCCAGGGTACTATGGATGTTGATGAGGTCCTTTCCCAAGAGACCGACCTGTTTTGAGTCTGCCATTGGGTGGCGCTGAGCAGTATGAAGTACGCAACTGATGCCTCTCCTCTGACAACGTGAGCAAGGCGGCTCCTCATTGACCATCTCGCATTTGATCTTTTTTTGTCTGCATGCAGTACATGCCGCTGCCAATCGTTTTGGTTCCGGTCGGTCATCTTCTATGCCAGCGGCTTCGCTATGCTTTCGCTTCGTGTTGAGTGACATGCCGAGCATGAGCGGTGGAGCGGTTCTGGGCGAACCTCAGGCATCCACGGATCGTCTTGAAGGAGACAGTCTGACAGAGTATGATTTCAGCACGCAATGGTCGGTTGCAGACATGTTCCCAGCAGCGTGTCGTTGGGCAGAGAAGCTCGACTGCGAAGATGCAGGGCAAATTGTATTCTAGTTCTAGGAGAAGGTTCCAACCTCCACAAAAGAGGAGTTGCGTGCGCCAAGGCGAGGTTCAGCCGTGCCATCACCATGTCGGCAATTGACTCTCACCGAGCGATTTGTCTTAGAACATGCGTCGAAGTGCTTCGTGGGATATCATCATGTCTATCTCGATTGTCTATGTTTCCCATGCCCGGATGAGCTTCGTCCACATCAGTGATTCCGCTCAGCTTCATCGTGGTCGAAAGCTCATCTTTGAGCATGTCCATCATGTGCTCCACCCCCTCTTGCCCGTAGCCAAGTGCGTACAGCCATGGTCTATCAATCCCGACCGCTGTCGCTCCCAGCGCAATGGCTTTGAGGAAGTCCGTGTCTCTTGTGAACCGCCATCGACGTAGACTTCAAGTGTGTGCATCTCTAGCAGCATGGCGGGCTGGGTTGTGTCGACATCGTGCTCCATGATTGCTGAGCAGCATTGCCTCAACGCCGTAGTCTGCTGCTTTCTGCGCATCGGCTGCAGCTTGAACACGCGTAAGTACGATGGGCATGCCGGATACCTCTTTGATCCAGGCAAGATCGCTCCAGCTTTGTGAAGCATCGATGTATTTGGCCACGACACGCCCGAGACGTCCACCTCTCTTGTCGTTGGCTGCTACCGCTCCGCTTATAGCAGCAGCTGTGTCTCCAGCAAGTCTCGTGGTTACTTGACTTCTCTTTGCACAATGCATAGCGGAGGAGTCAGCACGGTCGAGCGTAGCACGAGCGAAGTGACGGATCGGAGTCAGTCATCCGAGTTTTGGAGGTTCTGAAGGGCAATCGGAGACAGGGCGCCGAGTCCACTTGGCCTGTTGGCGACAGCTGTAAGCGAAGGCGCTGTGATGAGCATAGAGAGGAAACGAAGAGCGATATTGCGGCCATGGCTGCGTCCCGCAAGAAGATATTCGTACATCGTACAGTAGGCAGAGAGAAATGATGGGTAGTGTTGGTGTAGAGAAGGAAGATGCGCGTCCAATTGCCAAGGCGGATGTCTTGTCGCGTCTGCCACCTCCGCCAGCCTCGAGACGAGTCACCAAGCAGCAACTTTCGCAGCAACCAGTGCTCGTTGTTCTCGACGACGACCCGACAGGCACCCAAACTTGCCACGATATCAACGTCTTGACCGTCTGGCACGAAGGCAGCTTGCGCGCCGAGTTCGAGTCTGGATGCGCCGGCTTCTTCATCCTGACCAACACGAGAGCCCTACCACCCCTCGAAGCCCGTCGCCTGATCAAAGACATATGTCGCGCCGTGAAGCACGCAGCTGCCGAGGCTGGCAAGAAGTTCGAGATTGTTCTCAGAGGGGACTCAACTCTGCGCGGCCACTTTCCTGATGAGCCCGAGGCTGCTGAGGAGGTCCTGGGCGAGGCGGACATATGGATACTTGCACCTTTCTTCGAGCAGGGAGGACGTCTGACTATCCATGACATCCATTATGTCGCTAGTCCTGATGGCCAGCTCATACCTGCCGCCCAGACTGCTTTCGCGAAAGATGCTACCTTCGGATATACTCAGTCGAATCTGCGGCAATACGTCCGCGAGAAGTCCAAAGGCGTCATAGGCCTGGGACGCATCCATTCGGTGTCACTTGAGCACATTAGGGTCGGAGGCGCAGACGCAGTAGCTGAAAAGCTCGGCTCGATGAAGCGTCGCTCCGTTGTCATCGTCAATGCCGCGACGACAGCAGATATTGACGTATTCGTGCAAGGTCTTCTGACTGCCTCTGCTATGGGGATGAAGTTCCTGTATCGCACTGGCGCTGCCTTCGTATCATCTCGTCTAGGCATCGAGCCCATCCCCCCGCTGAAGCCCAAAGACCTAGGAATGCATATTTCAGCATCTGCGCCTGGTGGCTTGATTATCGCTGGCTCGTACGTTCCCAAGACCACGGAGCAGCTTCAATCGTTGATCGACGGTCGTGGTGCGGAGCTGGTGACGATCGAACTGGATGCAAGCAAATTGTTAGACACCGAGAAAGTGTCCGAGCTCGTTCTCGCCGCTGCGAATGAAGCGGGCAGTCACATCTCAAATGGTGAAGATGTCTTGCTTATGACAAGCCGCGAATTAATCACTGGCAATGACGAGCTGTCCAGTCTGAAGATCGGGAGCGTTGTCGCATCGGCGCTGGTGGCCTTCCTTCGATATTTGATTCCTCGCCCACGCTACATCATTGCAAAGGGAGGAATTACAAGCTCGGATGCTGCTACCAAAGGACTAATGTTCAAACGTGCAAGGATAAGAGGCCAAGCAGCCGCAGGTGTTCCGCTCTGGCAATGTTGTGAACCTACCTCTAAATTCCCAGGCTTGCCGTACGTTGTTTTTCCTGGCAACGTTGGCGAAAGAGATACGCTCAGAGATTTAGTGGCGAGCTGGGCAAAAGGACAAGAAGGTAGCTCATTGCAGCCTATGCAATATCAGAGGCTCGGAAGCAGTGGCCTGAAAGTCTCCCGCTTGATTCTTGGATGCATGACTTTTGGTAATCCAAATTGGGAAGGCAGTCCATGGATCTTACCCGAAGAACAGGCACTGGACCTGCTAAAGAAAGCTTACGCATTGGGCATCAATACTTGGGAGACAGCAAACAGCTATTCGAATGGAGAATCTGAAAGAATCATTGGCAAGGCGCTGAAGGATATACCACGAAGCAAGATCGTGCTCATGACGAAGCTTTACTATCCTGTTCTTGAAGGTTCCGATCGCAGGCCGCAACCAGCATCAAACGATGGAGAGCTGGTCAACCAGATGGGACTGAGTAGGAAGCACATTTTCGAAGCTGTAGAAGGCTCGTTGCGCCGGCTCGGCACTTCGTACATTGATGTACTGCAGCTTCACCGTCTTGACAAAGAGACGCGTCCTGAAGAGGTCATGGAAGCTCTGCATGACCTCGTAAAAATGGGAAAGGTTCACTACATCGGCGCTTCGAGCATGTGTTGCTGGCAATTCGCTCGCCTTCAATATACAGCAAAGATGCACGGCTGGACCGCTTTCACGAGCATGTCTGGGTTGTACAATCTTTTGTATCGCGAAGAAGAGCGAGAAATGATTCCATTCTGCGAGGCAGAGGGCGTTGGACTCATACCGTGGTCACCGGTCGCCAGAGGACTTCTCACTCGGCCGTGGGCTGAGCAAACGGAGCGAAGCAAAAAGGACGCAAAGACAGCTAAATGGTTTCAGGGTGACCAGAATGAGATCATTGTGGGCAGAGTAGAGAAGCTGGCGAAGAACAAGCACTGCTCAATGTCAAATCTGGCTCTAGCATGGCTCCTGCACAAGGGTGCATGTCCAATTGTCGGTCTGAACAGCACTTCGCGCATTGAAGCTGTTTCTGAGGCGCTGGGCATCGATTTGACTGCGGCCGAAATGCAGTATCTCGAGGAGCCGTATCAGACAGTAGCTCCACAGGCCATGTAAAGAAGCTCAATCAGGACATCGCAAGCATCAAAAGTTCTCCATCCATTGCCATAGACCTCTCGCGCAAGTTCCGGATCGAACGAGCGTCTCGGAAGCTGTCTCCGCGATGATGTAGAGGTGTTCAGCGTTCTGATGACAACGAGGAAGATCCGAGTACAGACATGCCGTGCACGTGGCCCCTACTAGCCTCTGAGGATCCAGAGAAGGGCCTCATAAGGGTGACCTACTCCGATGGGCTCCGAACGCTGTTTGGGCAGCCTTGAGAAGGAAAGGGACTCAACCAACCTTCGCAAAGATGGGTAGCATTCAAGAGTCCAGGGCAAATATCCTCATCACTGGCGCCGGAGGTTTCATTGGCCAGGCTCTAGCTGCTGCTCTACTCAACGATCAATCTATCCAAAAGATCACCTTGACAGACGTGTCAACACCGAAGACTCCAACCAATGTGCACACTGCCTCAAGCCTTGACGTCGAAAGCTTTGCCGCCGACTTGACATCTCCTCAGACATGCGAGCAGGTTATCAAGCCCGACTTGACCCATATTTACCTGCTCCATGGCATCATGTCCGGTCAAGCAGAAGCCGACCTGGAGCTTGGATTACGGGTCAACATCGATTCCATGCGTTACATTACAGACGTCATTCGCAAACAACAACGAGCAATTCCCATTCGTATCATCTTCCCTTCAAGCCTTGCTGTTTTTGGACCTGCCCAAGACGGAGAAGTCGTCACAGAGAAAACGATGCCGTCACCACAGTCGTCTTATGGTGCTGAGAAGTCCATTGTGGAGACACTTCTGAACGACTTCTCGCGGCGAGGATTGCTGGATGCTCGAATCGTTAGGCTCCCGACTATCATCGTTCGACCTGGTAGGCCCACCGGTGCGGCGTCATCGTTCTTTTCGGGTATCATTCGAGAGCCTTTGAATGGTGAGGCAGGCGTTCTGCCGGTGAGAAGGGATCTCAAGGCATGGGTCTGCTCTGCTCGCACAGTCATCCGAAATCTGGTCGCTGCCAAGGACATACCAGAAGAGCGATTCAAGGGAGAGAGTCGCGTTGTCAACCTACCTGGCAAGACTGTCACGGTTCAGCAGATGCTCGATGGACTTCGGGACGTAGGCGGGCAGAAATCGATAGATCTAGTGAAGGAGGATTATGATGAAAAGGTTGCCAAGATCGTGGGATCGTGGCCCGCAGATTTTGATACAACGCGAGCGAAAAAGCTAGGCTTTCAGAATGATGTACCTTTGGAGCAGGCATTTAGGGACTATGTAGAGGACTACATGTAGCGATGCAATTATGAGTTCGAGGCGCAAGCTCGACTTTACAGTCGTGATATCAACAAATAGGAGGTAAGAAAAGTGCAGATTGACGTCCTGATAACATGCTGACAATACAAGGTCTCACAGCTATGTCTGACCACTTTCATGCAAACTGATCTACGGCTGATCTATCACAGCAGGATCAAGCTGCACGTACTTAATGCCCTGCCTCCAAAACGTAAAAGCAATATGCACCACCCCATCCCCTCCAAGCACCATGCTCGGATACGACAGCTCACGATTCAACTTCTGCTCACTATTGTTCGTCATACAGTACCCATCACCCTCCTCTAAAATTCTATGCTTCCATGAAATGCCAGCATCATCACTCCAAGCAAGACACAAAGGCGCACGAGGCGCTCCCCAGAAGGCCTCCTTGCCGGCATGCTTACTAGCTTGATTCTTCCTCACATCATCTGCGGCTGCGATATCGTCGTACAGACCCTCTCGACGGCCTTGGGCGTTTAGTCTTGAAGAGTGATTGTAGACGGCCAGGACACGACCGGAAGGGAGGACATCGAAACAGATTCCAGCATTAGGGTTGGGAAGAGTCGTTGGGATGGGTTCAGACCAATCTATGCCGTTCGGGGATGTGGATTTGTGAATGAAGTCGGCCCATCGACTGCGATACAGCGCCAGGTAGCTCTTGTCTCTGAGCTGTCTGATCTCCATATGTACGGCGCCAAAACTGTTTGGAACTTCCTTTTCGGTCCATGTCTTGCCTTCGTCCTGAGAAATCCGGATCGCAGATATATCATCGTTGCCAACCCATCTTGACCCTGGTTCTGAGCGGCATTTGAAGGTCGGTATGATCCAGGTTCCGTCTTCGAGAGTGACGACTGGTTGGCGAATGAACGTGCCGGATTCTGGAAAGAGAATTTCCGGTGTGCTCCATGAGATACCACGGTCGTGGGAGACTTGCTTCTTAACGACAGCTGAGTCCTGGTCGCCTAGGTTTTGGGATGTGTACAGCAGCCACAGCTCGCCAGAAGGGGCTTGAAATAGTACTGGATTTTGTTCGCTTCGTGTCGTATCAAATGTGACTCGCTTAGCTTTCGACCAAGCCTCTGGACCTAGTGCTCGTCGAGAGAGGTAAATGCTGATGTCTGGTTTGCCTTCCTGCGTTCCTCCGAACCAGACACAGAGCATTTCGCCATTGTCCAAGATCAACAGGTTTGAAGCATGGCATTGCGGTGTTGCTGCTGGTATGAAGCATTCTGCATGAGGCAATGGATGTGAATTGGTCATCAGAGCGAATTGTTCAAAGTCTGGTATAACTTCTCCGTAGCTGGCCATTGTGGCGCGAGTGGTATTGATGGCTGTCCTGACTGACTGTATTGCTGGGCATGTAGCCTAAAGCGGACAGTACTTACACAGACCATTGGTGTTGTACTACTTATCTCGGCGGACTTTAGCCGAACGGTAGGATCTTCAGGCTGGAAAGTGCTCGCAGGGTCGTACGACTCGGCGTATATATTCGGAACGCTTTCTCCGGTCTCATGAGCATGGCACTTCTCCACACTACTTCATCAGTACTCTGGGGCGGTGATCTGGAGATGCGGAGTGAGTGTTTCCACGTCGCGGCACTTCTTATATCTTGGCCACGCGCTGTTGATGCCTCCAAGCTTGCTTGGTCTTTTCTGCCACGAGGTTCCAAGCGACTTGACAACTTGGCTTGCACTCTCGGATAGCAGTCGAGAATTATGGCGGGCGGCACGAGTATTTGGGTGTCTAAGGATGCGAAAACAGATCCCAAGCAGATTTTCAATGGGCGACTGCTGTACTTGCTAATCACTTTGGCTTGGGCTGGGTGCTTTTATGGGTTCGATTCTGGCAATATTGGTGGCATTCTTACGCTTCCATCGTTCGAGAATGCATTTGGGCTCAGTGGCTTATCGCAAGAAGCGCTGGACAATCGAAGCGTAGGTAAATTTGAAGCAAGACTCGATTTTGTAGACTGATCGCTCGAAGGGCACAATCGCCGCTATGCTTGCGGCTGGAGTGAGTCTTCTAGCTGCGATAGCAATCGAATCGAGCTGATGCTGATACTGTCATTAAGGGATCAGCTGGTGCTCTTTGCGCTTGGCCGACTGCAGATTTCCTTGGTCGCAAGTGGTCTGTCTTCCTCTGGGGCATTGTGTTCCTCGTCGGTGCCACTATGCAAATGATCTCCAACTACGACGTACTCCTAGCAGGCAGATTTATCGGCGGAATGGGTGTCGGTGCTTCATCGATGTTGAGCCCACAGTTTTTGGCAGAGAATGCACCTAAAAGCGTTCGTGGTTCGATGACCGCTACCTATAATCTCATGATTATCCTTAGCTTGGCACTTGCGTTCTGGATCAACTATTGTGTCAGCCTCTGGCACGATGCGGAGCACAACGACACTCAATGGAGGCTTGCGATGGGCATACAGCTGATACCCGGAGCGATGATGTGTCTAATGATTCCCTTCATTCCAGAAACTCCGAGATATCTGATCAACCGCGGCAAATCGGAGCAGGGCCTGAAGAACCTAACCAGACTACGAAAGCTGCCTCCGGATCATCCATACATCCAAACGGAATACCAAGAGATTGAAGCCCAAGTGCGATTCGAGCAAGAGGTGAGGAGACACTGTTGACATGCGGTCTGGGTCAATGTGCTAATCCTTTGCAGGCTCACCAAGGTCACAATGTCTGGGTCATCATCCAAGACATTTTCACCAATAAGAGCAACGCTCAGCGTTTCTTCCTTGCAGTCATGCTATTCCTCTTCCACAAGTTCACCGGAACGGACAGCTTGAACTACTATGCTCCAAGTATCATACACACAAAGTCATTCCAGGCCGCTGCTAATCGTGTCATAGGCATCTTCAAGCTGATCGGAGTAAAAGGCAACAGCAATACACTTTTGACCACTGTGAGTTTGCTAGCGTGCTGATCTCTGCAGGCCTCCGTTGCTGACTGCGTACAGGGCGTCTACGGTATCGTGAAACTTGTTACGACAATTTTCTACGTAGGCTGGCTCGTTGAGTGAGTCTATCCGTTCGAAATCTGCGTTGTGTTACTAACGCATCTGCCAGTCGAATTGGTCGTCGTCTACCTCTTCTCATTGGCGCTAGCATCCAAGCAACTGCCATGTTGTACCTAGCGTTGTACATTCGCTTTGCTGGCGGAAACGCAAGTGAAGACACAGTCGGAGGCACACCAGCCGGCGGAATCGTGGGGATCATCTTCATATACCTTTACGCATTCGGCTGGAGCTTCGGGCACTCAGTAGCATGCTATGTTGTGGCTGCTGAGATCTTCCCAACCAGGATTCGAGCTTTCTGCATGTCGTTCTGCTTCTTTGTCAACTGGATCGTTGACTACGGCATCACCAAAGCGACGCCAATCATGCTTACTGAAATGGGATGGGGAACCTTCCTGCTATACGCCATGTTGACATACGGCGGTGTGGTCTTTGTGTACTTCTGTCTTCCTGAGCTCAAGGGCCGGTCTATCGAGAGTATGGTAAGAAAGCCAGAGCCAGCCTTTATTGCGTCGAGACACATGCTAACCTGCGCCTTACCGCCTCTCAGGACGATCTCTTCCAGAAGCCTCTATGGACGATGTGGCGACATGCATATCCGACCGAAGAGGAAAAGATAAGGTCTGATGTTCAAGACATGATCCACGCTGGCAAGCTCGAGCGTGGACACTCCATTGTCGAAAAGAGCGGCGCCGCAATCCATGTAGAAAAGGCTTCAGATCCATAGATCCGCCAATGCTAGCGACTTCATGAGTGAATGCAGTATCAGTAGCGGCTGGACCCAGAGGAACGGGACAGTCTTCTTGCCGTCCACATCACTGACAACATCCGTATCTATGATGTCGAAGCCAGCATCACGAGTCATTTCCAAGCTCTTCTGAGCACCATGGCTGCTGTGGTACATTCGCGCTCCAAGCCAATCGTCCATGATGGTGCCTGGCTGTTCATCGGGGTCGAAATTGACGAGCAGCACTCCTCCAGATGCCAGCCACGAGTATATCTTCGAAAGTATCAATGGCTGCTCACTGGGTGTGAGATCCTGGAGAGAGAGTATAGTGCCATTATCGCATCAAAGCTCCCGGGCTCAAAATCTAGCCCGAGCATGTCTCGCTGCAAGTACGTGACATTCTCATGCGCAGTCAAATTACTAGTATGCCATTTCCACAGCCCAACTCGAGAACATCGACGGTCGATGGATGGGCCAACCCAGCCAATAGTTCTAATTTATCTGTCCAGGCGATATCCGGCGAAGGAAGCTTGATGATGAAGTCTAAGTAAGCCGTTGCTATTTGGTCGTAGCCTCGCTCTACAAGTCTCTTGGCATGCTCGCTGTCGATGTGTAGGCCGTACCGCCATCGCTGGGTCTATAGTTCCAGCTGCGCATCGAGGATGGTCGCCATGTCCCATCTATGTCCCATCTTTATCAATATTGGACACGCGCTGATGGGGAGTGGAATGCGAATGCTACCAAGGACTGCGCTGACGATAGACGCCGACTGTGATTCCGCTTCCCTGCCCTACCAATCCGCCGTCCTTCCACCAAGATCCGAATAGCGCGTCCACTTCCTTCGTCGCCAATGCCAATGCATATCAAGCATACCGCCGACCCATAACCCGTATGGAGATATCAGGCGATAGATCGCATGTCGTATCCCGTCGCTCCAATGATCGATCGCTCACGATACGAGCATGAATCGCTGTCGCAAGATACAAAATGATATACACTTACATATATGTCAAAGGGATGAAGATGCTGGCAGAGACGATTGATCATTGGTGTAGAGGTGTTCAGTGCCGTTCTGTTGGAATGCCACCATGCTGCTAAGTACATTCCTCAGGACAACAGACATGGCGCACGCACAATCAGATACGAAAGAGGAGCAGCATGGGCCTCGTGATGTACTCAGGCTAGCTTGCGAGTGCACAGAATGTGCGCAAAAGAGGCGCACTCGCGAAAGACGTATGCAAGCTCCCGATATCGAGACACTCTTGGGTCTCAATCGAGCTTCTCTGGAGCGCGAGATCAATAGGTGAGTGGCCCGCGAGCGGCATGTGCTACCTGACACTGACTTGAGAAGTTCCCTTGAACATATAGACGCACCCAAAGACTCTTGCCACAGTGATCATCCCTCGTTACGAGGAGGGACTGGAGCCGAAGAAAGTCGAGGGAAGTCGTTGGGGAGATTTGTTGACATATGCCTCACATACCTGCGAACATAGAAGCTCGCTAAGTAGACCTAGTCCGCATCCCACCGGCAGGAGAACCTTGGCTCCAGATCGAGAATTCCTGGTTAAGGGTACTGCAGAGTGGGAAGACATCGGAAAGATTGCCTGCCAAAGACCTGCGTCGATTTGGGTGGCGAAACAGATGTCAAAAGGTTTTCCCGAACAGTATGAGCTCTCCTTTAAGTCCGGAGATGGCCTTGCTAATCACATTACAGTTGGCGACCTCTTTTCTTCTACATAATCGCACGTTACTGGGAAGACGAATCTAATCTATATTTCTAGGACAATATTAAGAAACTCGCCATCGATGCTGGCTTCAAGATTGTTTTTCCGGATCCAAGATTGCCAAAGAGAGAGTCGGATAAGCCTTTGAAGCCGTAGAAGACGAGCGAATTCAGGAAGACTACAATCGGAAGGGTTACAAAGCTAGAACAAACAAAACGAGTGCTGCAGTAATTTGGCCTTACTAAGCTTTTAACAGAATTCATTCTCCTTCGGAAGCTCGATCTATACACACTCTTCGCGGCAGATAATGCTACACTTCACCAATCCTTGCGAAGGTCGTCGCCGCATTTCCCATCGCTCTCGTTAGGAGACTGAACAATCCTTTGTGGCAGGCCTCAGCGTCTCGACTCTGTGGTCACATGTTGACAAAGAAGCAGGTGTGTCGCAGGTAGTATGTTTTAATCGTATCAGTCCCGTGAGAAAATGATCAAGGTAGAGTCACGTGGGGAGTACGAATGGTAAGTGAATTCCAGGCTGCCCAGCTCCACATGACGGAAGCGTGAAGCAACCTCACCTCACTTCCGCCAAGCTTTGGGATGCACCGGATGCGCTGCTTTCTTCGAGACTCCATGCACCTCTCGCTCAACACCAGCACTGCCAATACGAGCATAGAGAGCACCGCATACCACACTCTGGTTCCATCGCGCGCTCCAACATGGCATTCCGCGCGCTGCGCCAGACGCTTCCCGCTATCTGCGGCGCCGCCTCGACAGCTGCTGGCATCGGCTGGTTGATCACGAAGTCCAATCCAGGTTCGCCAGCATCAAGTACGCCCTCTTCCGACACGCCATTACCATTGAGCGATACCACAAGCATCCACACCGCCTCTCAATATGCGCCGACCCGGGCTCCGTCACCCGTCGACGTCTGCTGGGCCTCAGCTCCCAGTGTCAATGAGAGCATCTGCGCCTTGCCCTTTGACAGCAGCGCTACGCTTGTTCCACCATCCCTGCCAAACGCCATGCTGGCTGCTCTCGTCACTTTGCTGCTGCTGGCGTTGCTCGAGGCCGCTGTCTACTACGCCGTCGTCTTTGCGCAACCGATCGAACGCCACATCTCCCGGCATGTCCCGCACTCAGTGCGCTCTGTCCTCTCCCTCGCCTACCAGACTTATTACCGCCTCGCTGGAATCGCCGAAGTCGCACTCCTCGCGCTGAAATCCTTGGGTACTGTCAGCACTTCAAAGCTACCAATGTGGCTTCATTTGCTTATTGTAGCTGGCGCCCTCCTGCACGGTCTCTGGGACTTCGAGACTGACCCTCTACCCGACGCCCTCGAGCTCCAAGCAGAAAATTCACAATTGCGCATGAGGATTGAGTTGTTGAATAAGCGCAATGGTAGAAACGCTTCAGCGTCGGTCGAGCTTACCTCTGCCCTCAAAGCAAAAAGCAAGACGATGCTCGCCAAAGTGGAGCGCGAACATCAGAAGCAGATGTTGGCGACCGAGAAGCAGCATAAAAGCGCACTGGGGAGATCCGACATCAGCCATCGTTTGCGCCTCTCTGGACTCAAGATGCAGCTGAGTGCGGCGCGCGAGGAAGCAACATCAAAGCTCAACGAAGCTCAACAAGCTATCGAGAGGCACGTCACCCGGATTTCCGAACTCGAGCAGACCATGATGACGAGAAAGAAGGCACACACCACTAGCATCACAGAAGCCCAGCAGCTCATTAAGCAGAGCATCATGGAGAAGATGGAGATGGAGAATACCATCGCTGAAGCCAATGGGTTCATCAACGAGCTTCTGCAAGCACAGTCGACAACACAGCAGCAGCTCAAGACTTCGCAGGAATTGTTCCGCTTCGTCTGCAAGCATGGTCAGAAATTGTTTCGAAGCCTTGCCCTTCTGACTGTTCAATTCCAGCAGCGCACGGAGGCTGCCGAGAAGGTCTATTATGAGAATATGTTCAGGGCGAGACTTGAGAGCAAGATGGCATTGGAAGCTGTAATTCGGCAATTCGATCACAAGTTTGGACAGCGCCCGCTTATGTCGAGGCCGGTGAGAACCAGCACGAAGTCGCCTGCCAGTGATGGAGCTTCACCTATTGCCGCTTGGGACCTTCCGGCGCCGCACTCATTCGCCAACAATGGTTTCACGCCGCTGCCCTCCCAACCATCTCTCGCTCCGTCAAGCACCATGCAAGAGCTGTCGACGGGTGAGAATGCTGGCGAGCCCTCAACAGCGGCGACTGCCGTGGATGCCTCCGAGATCGATATCTCGGCCCCGGTAGCCATGCCGCAGCTCGCCGCAAGGGACGATTCGAGTGAGTCGAGTGGCTTCGCAGTCACCGTAAGTGATGGTGTCACGCCTCTCACTTCCACTGGTAGCGATGCGGTCTCACCGCTCCGATCCGCGAGCCAATCCACGCAGTCTACTGCCAACCCGGTGTCTCCGGCAACTGCTACTACTGCTGGAAGCAGCAGTGTCCGATCACCTCCTGTACCATATCGGCAGAATAAAGACGAGTGTACCGAGTACCTCTGCAAGAGAGGCGAGGAATGTGTGGGCCGCTGGAGCGACTACGGTCCAAAGGGAAATTACATCGGCAAGAATGACGACGGCCAGAGATGGGGCAGCGGGTACAAGCCGGTCGAGAATAAGCTCGGCGGGAAGGGCAAGGCGATGGAGCTCTGCTGTGACTGCTTCAAAGAAGTCTGCCCTGAGATTATCCAGAAGGAAGTTACGGATTTCTTGCGCAAAGAGGCTGCCAAGACGGAGGGGCAGAAGGCGCATGATCTGTGGAAGCAGGTCCGTAAACAGGCGAAGAAGAGAGAGCGCAATGGGGCGAAGGCGGCGGAGAAGGCTGCTGCCGCGGCTGCGGCTGCAGAGGAGGACAAGTGAATGACCGGACTTACATACTAACCTTGAATATCACCAGATCAGATTCCAATGCAGAACCCTTTGGGAGACGCTACGAATTTGGTCTGATGAGATTTAGACTAGGGTTAGCACCAAATCTCTACGGAGGAATGGGCAGACTCTTGTGCGGGTTGGAATCAGCATCAGATCCCTTCGGGGTGACGAGACGATTCTGATTCGGGATTGGTATGCTGTCGATGGGCTGGCAAGCGTCCTTCTTGCATGCTAGCATAGCAGGGAGATACGAGTCGAAAGACCATGGATGAATGAATGAATGAATGAATGAGATGATCAAACATGCCTTTCACCTGACTCTAATCGATTGTCTCTTATGATCCCTTATCCATTGACGTTCGATCTCCACTTATGCTAATTTATATCAGCTGTAGTTGAACAGTACAAAGATTGAAGTGCTTCACTTCTCATTGAGCCGCAAGTGAGATTGATGTGCTTCGTTCTACAGTCGCTTCCATATAATAAATCTTGAATGACCACGGTGCCCATTACCCAATGAGTGGTGACTTCCTCATACCAAAGCGTTGGCGAGTGGCGAAGGTGGTTTGAACTGGTCTACCTTGGTTTTTTTTTCTCTTAGCTGCTGCTCCATTCAAGAACACGTGTCGAGCCCACTGCAATCGTTACTGCTTTCCTGTAAGCCCGTTTTCTTTCACGCATCATACCACAATATTCACATGCACGAGAACAGTCGATTCGATTGCAGCTGATCACATCTACTGTCAATGACCGAAGCCGGTCATTCGTTGAAAAGGAGGCGTTGATACCAGCAATTTCCGCCATTTGCTAGAGCGTAGATGATGTCGGCAGCTGGCTTCTCGGGATCTGTTTCGTGGAAGACTTTGACGACAATGCTATTGCTCTCGCCTTTCTTCATGATCTTGTCGGGCAGGACCTGGGTGATTCGCAAGCCGTTGAATGTTCGTATCCAAGGGCCGTACATCTTGTGTTCGACTGATCGTTGGATGAACGTCGATGTTGATGTTTTCTTCGGTGCAGATTCTGGTTGACTCCTTGCAACTTGTTTGTTTCTTCAACGCGAGCGTGCTGCATGATTTGTTCCGAGAGCTCCACGATGTGCCCAACCCGAGATACTGCAGCTGGAGCACTGGTCAGAAGGTTTGTTCCACGATGGAAGGAACTTGTGAGCGTACGGACGGACTTAGAGATGCTGCTATTGAGGTCATCGTGTAGCTAGCCTTCGATCCGCAAAATTAAAACCTATGCCTCAGTGCAGTGGGTAGTAAATCGGGCAAGTAAATAGATCCTAAGCGAAAGCTCGGCCCCGGGACCGGATCGTATTATGAATGAAACACGATGTACGAGGGGATGCTCTCAGGATAGCACTCAGAGCTTTCCAGTGCAAGATGGCGCCAACCAACATGCCTTCTGGAGTCGCTATGCCTAGTGCGGGAAATGCTGTTGCCAGGAAGTCTTTCTTCCTTGAACAAGGTAGGCCGCTGCTTGAGGCGGTACGGCGGTTAGAGGCTTGTCCATGATTGTGAGTCGTCGTCGCTCTTCGCATTCATCCCAAACCTGACCCGAGACCGAGGCACGTGGGCTTGGCGCCGGTTGAATCCTTCGTATTGTCTTCCCTGCCCTTTCAACAATCAAGTATCAGTGCAAGTACAATGAGAGAGGCATCGAGCAACGTCTCGCGGGTGTTACGGGAGGGACCGAGTCACAAAAGAGAGCTGATGCGTGGTTATAATTTCATGGACGGATCCAGTCCATATGTCTATGTACAGCCGTTCAAGGTACTACGAAATAGAGCGCCGCGATGGAACGCGTGCTGTGGTGAGTTCGCTCTCATGCTCTGCATAATTCCCAACTCCTCTCATGCATATGCTGCTGTTCGTCGCCAATGAAATGTCTATTGTTCGGCAAAGCCAAGACGTGGCGAGCCAGTGGTCTCGTCGAAGACGACGAAGACGCTCTTAAGGAAGATGTCGCCAAAAATGGTGAAGCCAATGCCGGTGTTGGCCTGGATGCCACCGAAGCAGGTGGTGCCAGAATTGTCGATGGGTGCGTAGTTGATGTAGCTACCTGGAACGACGAAGGTCTTGCCGCCGATGGCAACGTTGAATGCTGGCCAGTTCTGGTTGCATGGAGCAGTGTATCCACCCTGTTGGCTGTTGTACTTGGCACCAGAGACCTTGGCGTAGTAGGCAGAGACAACCTTGGATGGGAGGTAAAGGAGGGTGGTGCCGGTGTCAGCGATGGCTGAGCCGATGCTGCCAGAGGTGGCGTTGCCTGATCCAACACTGTATCCACCAGCAGTGAAGCCCCAGAATCCTTGCGAGTTGTCGACAGAAGTGTAGACTATGCTGCCGGTGTACTTGGAGCTGTCAATGTACCTGCCCGATGCGGTTAGTGATCGGCTCACAAGAGCTCTTTTGAGATCGACCCGAGGAGACCAATCCGGCACTCTTGCCGAGACGAAGATCTCTGCTCTGGGAGAGTATGGATGCGGGCTGGCAATGTTTCGAGCGATACAAACTTACCCAAAGTCGTAGGAACCGGCTTGACCCTTCTTCAGATCGGCAGTGAACAATTGCTTGGCAAGGGAGCTCTTGACAGTGTCGAAGAAGGTGTTTTGCTGCTGCGGTTGTACGGTGTTGATGCTGGAAAAAGCGAGACCAAGAAGTCCGTCGTTGTCAGTATCCTGAGTGAACTGTGATGACACCGAAGTAGCGGCCTCAACCGCCTGGGTTGTGGCGGTAACGCCACCAACGACGACCTTATCGGCGTAAACAGTTCCACTGGCACCGGAGCCATCACCGTAGGTGATGTTCCAGGTGTAGCCGTTGAGCTTCTTGCCAGACGTGCTTGGATTGTAGACAGCATGTCCAGACTGCTCGCTTGATGGCATGAGAGTGGAGAATACCCATCTAACAAGGATCATGTTAGCGTGTGCTGTGGGAAATTGCTTGGTGTGCTTGATGGAGAGTGCGATGATGCTCACAAGTCTGCGGACCCAGTGTCAAAGTCAAGGTTGAGGGTTTTGCCACCAACTGTGACAGGGCACAGGTAGGACTGGTCGAATTGTTCTGGATTGGCCGCAACGGAGCCGCTTTGAGAAGCGGCGGCGGCTGCAGAAACGACATCGGCAGGTGGGACGGCACCCACGGAAGCGTACTTGAGGTAGGTCTTGTGCATCTGAATTGGACCACTCTTCAGGACCTTGCCGCTGGGGACCTGAGCGACCTGGAAGGCCTGCTTGCCAAGCTCAGCAGCCGGAGCTGCCATGCCCAGGGCGGCAGAGGCCACCAAGGCGGCCTTGGCATAAGTGTAATGCATTTCGAGGGAGAGTGGTAAGGAGTGAAGTCGAGAGTAAGTTCAAAGGGACCAGCCTTGTGAGCTCTGGATTGGCGATTGATCTGGGCGTGGGAAGATGGGTTGACGAGATAGTTTACCAGGTGAGAGACCAGGACTCTTTTATGGATGCTTCAGCACTTACTTGCCTTGGACCAGCTGCGCAGGCGAACGCCGCTCACTTGGGTCGATCGACAAGGTAGCAATCAGAGCGCACTACCAGTCGTGTGGACGAGGTGGTCGTCCCAGCGGCGGACCTTCTGGAAAGATGTCGTTCTGTGGAGGGAGGTTCCCACATGCAGACTAGTGGGCGTGCATGTGTCGATTCCTGCCATGATAGGCAAGTCACAGTCGACATGCCTTGTGTATGCATGATCGAAGGATGCAGATGAGCAGTCAGCCGCCTTAGCCTTATCGTCGGGGCGGGACAGCACGGCTGGTGTGTTGTGGTAGGGTATTGGACAAGGCTGTGCATTGCGAATGTCGGCTTCGTTTTGGATTGTATGTCTGACGAGTCGATCAATGAGTGTTATTATCCATGGGCGAATGAGGAGTCAGTATCAAGGTAGGAGGGAGTGTATATGGCCATGCGCCATGGACGCCTTCCCGTGGCTAGTGAGTCGTAGGCGACCGATATTTTCTCCTTTCTCCGCTTGGCTGTGCGAGTGCGCGCCGGCGTCACATGCACGCCGTGTCTTGGCAGATCCGATTGTTCTACGCGACGTTGCGGCGAACGATAGATCATAGGACTACGCCAGGCGCGGTGGCTGTATGGAAAGCCCGCATGCTACCCGTCTGATTGGGCACGGGCAGCAGCAAGACGGACGTCGCGCCTTCCCTTCGAGGAGGTTGACTTTGAGTTTGCGCCTGCCGAGGCGCCCCTTCCTCGTTGGCTTGCCTCGCCTCTTGGCGGACGGCAGAAGGCAGGCACAACTCTTCTTTCTGGGCAACAACTACTGTAACAAGTGCAGTGCCACCTTCTGCATTGCGAATCGGGATGGGAGCAACAAGCATTCGAAGCACAGTGCCAAGCATGCATTCCACGACTACCCACAAGGCACAAGCGCTACACCGTCTATCAAAATGCCCGCTGCACATCGATCCCGATGCACTGACCTCATGTCCGCGCTCATTGCTGGCCTCCTTGCGCGGCCTCCTGCAATCCAGGCGTCTTGCTATTCGCAGAAGCGCTCATAGCTGCTTGCACAAGTCGAGCAAAGTTGGGCGTGCCCCAGCCGCTCACGGCGTCCCAGCCTTGCACGGCGGGAAAGCCCTGAGTTCCACAGCCATAGCTTGAGCCTTGGACAACGTCGTTCAGCGCTCGATATCCACTGCTGTAGAGCCACGGATTCAGAAAGCCAAGAGGTGCTTTTCCCGCAGCCATCAGCGCGTCGTTGACCAGAGTGATCACTGCAGCAAAGGTTGGTGCAGAGGCTGATGTGCCTCCCATGGTCGAAGTTCGTCCGTTCCATACGATCACATCGTGGTCTCCTTGTGCAGAAACGTCAGGGTATGCGCGACCGTTAGGGTTGTAGAGTCCTCGGTATGCACCTCTCAGACTCTCAATGTATCGGGGCACGGTGGCATTCTGGTAAGAAGGCATTGGGAAGTAATTACTGAACCCAGCACCCGACGCGAAGCTAGAAGTAGCCTTCTCAGGCTGAAAACCCGTCGTGGATCCCACTGCCGTGACCCAAGGACAGGAGCACGGGAAATTGGGCAGGAATTTGGGCGTCTTCCTTCCGTCATTCGACACACAGGTCCCATCTTTGCCAACTCCGAGATCACCGGAACTGAAGAAGACTGTGATGCCCCGTACACCGAGCTGCGCTAGGCCGGAGCACACTCGTCTCGCATACGATTCGGGAACGGTTTGTTCGTCGTCTCCATAAGATGTGCTAATGACATTGGGCAGCTCTTTCTGCCCCAAAACTTCATTGAGCCAAGTCAAGTATGGCTCGTTGGTATTTTGCGGAGTGCCGGCGGAAGGTTGAAAAGGTGGTGATCCTCCGGTGGACCATGTCATGAAACTCGAAGGATATGTGATGCTGATTGCGAGAGTGGCGTCCATATTTGCCTCTTTGTTGCTATCCTTACTGACGGTCTCCTGCGCATATACACCTTGTCGGTTGGCGCCATTGGCGATGACTACGTATTTGAACGCATTGGCGATGGCTGCAGCATCCGGTCGGAAAGCTCTCATGAACAGCTCGATGTCTCCACGATGAGCCGTCTCGTTCAGGTAGTTTGTCGTGGCCATGCCGTTTTTGTCCGGCACTTGAGGTTTGTAGTCGATTGTGCCGTAGAGCGTTCGAATGCACTGAGGAGTGACGAAATCTTTCGAACGTTAGCTACCAGTGGTCAAAACATAGAGGCTAGCACACAAAATCCATACCTGGCTCGCATATCTGAGAGAGATCCTTGTTATCATCCACAGCATCGCCCACCGACTGGTGGTCAGGTATCAGAGGACTACCAAAGTTATTGTTGTCATCGACAGCATCGCCTACCGATTTGTGCGGCACGGCTGGAACCATTGGTCGCTGATGTCCGCCTCCCGTCTTGGGATCGCCAGGACTGTTCTTGCACTTTTCCGTCTCGAATTCGCCAAACATTCCAGGCTTGTCCTGACTCTGCCAATAGCTCATTGGCATCCATGGACTACCGTCTTCCCTGACCTGTTTTTGAGGATGGAAGAATGATGTTGTGGGCTGAATGATATCGATATGATCATGTAGATACTCGGGTAAGGACCATTCCGGTGCCCGATTGATCTCTGTGCCATCTTCGTGTTTGAAAGCATGATACTTGGTGTCGAGGAGCGATTCCGCCTTCTCAATGGATACCGAGCAATGTATCATGTCCTTGGCGTAATTATGGATCCAGTCTGTGATGCCGTGCTCACCCAACCATGACTGCACAGCTTCCAAGGTCTCGTTCGATGGTGCTACAATTGCTTTGACCTCATCGTGACTTAGATGCTGTCCATAACGCTCATGCTGTGGGTCCGACACTTCCATGAGATGTTGCTCTATCAACCCTTCATTCTGCTGTTTCAGTCCAATCGCGAGCTGAAGAGTATCCCTTTTTGAAGCCGGTCCAAGTTTTGTCCATGATCTGGGTACAATGTGACGTTCTTTGATAGCGTAAGAAGTTCGTTTCGCGGACGGATGGCCACTCGCAATGCCAATCGCCGATAGCGAAAGGGCGACCTGGGTAAAGAACATGCTGAAGGAAAAAGAAAGGAAACAGTGTATATGGCTATCAATCCAGAACCGGTGACAGAATAGGAAAGACAACGGCTTAATAAGGACGTCGTGAGCAAGCACAATAATCGAAAGGCAATACTCACGAAACACCGGGGAATGGGAGCGAGCCGTGTATGTACGTGTTCAGGTACAAGACCATGAGGCCATGCAACGCAGGGTGGTCCTAGTTAAGCTCGAAATGAGTTGCTTCGCGACAGCAGGATCCCAGGCTTGACAGCGTCCAGCGAACTGGGCTGGCCCCATTATTGACTTCACCTGTCCCTTCTCGAAAAATTCTGGGCAACTGGCCAAGCAAACGCGATCCTTAAGCAGCCAAAGTACACTTGCAGCTCACATATTATGCCTTCGAAGAGCTATGCTGTGCACAGCTCTTTTTCGTCCACACCCCGGCCATCTCGAGCAGGGAGGGGGAAGAGTTCACTCACAGGTGAGGTGCCGAGAGTCCATTCGACATTGCAAAGTGTGGTCCCTTTGAACATACAGAAGTCATGTGGCACGACGAATAATGGCTGGCGGCATGAACGGCGAAGGTAAGCTCTAGACGTCACCTTCCGATCAAGCACAGACAGTCTGATTGAACCAGGTCCGCTCGTGCCACCCCTCAGAGCATGACAATCTTTGGCGCCTGACAACGGAATGATATGGACTTCGTGAACGAAACCTCGCACGACTCGCACAGGTCATCCTTGAGGGTCATCGAGTGGTAAAGTGGGATGCAGAGCTTGGCAGCGAGGCTTGTCAACTTTATCTTAAAATCAAAGTTCCGTTTTCGGACGCAAAACGGCTGCATGCGGGCGTGCAGGATAGCAACCCCCGGCACTGCGAGATTTGAGACGACTTGGAATCGAGTCGAAGACGGTTAGAGTGATCGGCAGGCAGCGATAAAGCAGTAATCAACAAACGCAGGGCACCTTTTTTGTGGTTCGAGTCGAGCGAGTCGCAATGCACGGCAATCGCCAGTATAGAGGAACATTGACATTTGGTTTTCGTTGAAAGTTCGCAAGTCGCAAAGGTTCGTGTGGTATGCTACAGTAGATTGGAGGCCGTAACCAGCAACCTGTGAATGAGATCGGAGCTGCCAGCAATATCCCTGCGTGCATCAAAAATGTCCAGGCGCAAGCCTGCTTCAGTGCCGGAATAGATCCCTCTGCGGTACAAGAATGGCTAGAAGCCCATATGCTACACAAATGTTTTCCAAGTCGTTCTCTGGGTATCAACACACACCGTCGTCCAGGATTGTGGACGGAGCCAAGCCTCATCCACTGTCCAAGCAATCCTTATAAAGCACCAGATCATTTCTTCTTCTTGCCCTTCCCGGTATTCACATCCGCCAAGATGGAATCAAATGTCTTGCTCGTATCAACCAAGTGGGCTGGTGTTCTTGGCCGTTCGAGAGGACTTGGCGCGGAGCCGTCTGGCGTAACTCCCTGCGGCAATGGTAATGCTTCTAGGCCTAGACCTAGAGACGAGAGCCGTTTACTGCTCCGATTGCTGGTCCGGCTGTCTGGCCTCAAGAGGTCGCTACCAGAAGGTGGAGCAGGCAGTCCAGGATCATGCTGATCGGCGCCGCCCGTACTTTGCTGCATGTGTAGAGCATCCGACAAGATAGGGTTCGCAGCGCACCATCTCTCGGCCATGACCCAACAGTGACTGCGGCGATATATACCTTCCACACCGTGTTCCACAAGGTCAGCAGGTAGAGAAACGACACCACCACCAGCGCCACCAACCGAGAACCACGTTCTCCTACCTGCGCCGGCTCCGGCAGCATTAGGATCTGCCCAAGGCACTCCTGATCGCGGTGCCTCGCAAAGGAAGTATTCTACTGCCTTCGTCCACTTGAGACCAGGAGCATCAATCGCAAGCATGGGCAAAGCCTGCATGACCACATACATGAAGATCCATTGGCCGATTCGCAGGTCCTCGATCTCCAAAATGTTACAACTGTGCGCAGCACGCTTCTCCATCTCTCTGAATGCATCAACGAATGGACTTCTGGCAACATCGCTATTACAGCTAGCCTGGAGAATATGCTGAATCTCGTCGTCCTTGATCTTCTTGTGCAAAGCCTTCGTGTCTGTCTTCGCATCTGTGCCGAAATCTTTCCTCGTGCTTTTCAAGGTTGGAAATCTAGGCAGATCGAAAGGGACAGGCGGCTTGACTGGTGGTGTAGAGCGGTCATATTCGGACAAGACCGATCTCAATCCTCTAACCACAGGAACATCTCTCTCCTCGCCAAGGTTCACACCGTCGATTGTTCGAGATGTCAGGTTGTTGCGGTCGACCAGAAAATCATACAAAGACGACAGATCGCTGTAGACGTCCCGAAGGACCATACGATTGAGTCCTGAAGTTTCTAGGGCATTTTTCTTGCTGCTTGCCCTCGGGGGCCAGTCACCGTAGCGCTGCTTGAGCAGACCTAGCGTGAACTTGCGCATTCCCAGAAAATGTTCCTTCCATGCGTCGAATCTCACTCCTTCTTTTCGCTCAATCGATGTCTTGGAGCTCATGATGCCAGAAAACAGGAAAGGGAAGTCGAAGTCAGTCATGATTAGTCTAATCGACGCAACACGCTTGTCGAGATCCATAGCTGCTCGTGTGAGTCGGTTCTGAGTGACAGGTGAGATCATATTGAACTTTGGGCTCTTGAGTACCAGAAGATCTTGATGCTTGCCAGCTGCATGCGTGAACGCTTCGTTATAGAGCGACACACTTTTCAACCGTTCTCCTAGGACGATTCCCTCGATGGTCTTCTCCCGGCTCGTGCGGACATCAGCGAGACCCAGCTCTTCGACATAAGCTTCGAAGCTGGAATTTGCAGCTTCGCCAAATGTCGAGCCATCAACGTTTGTGAATTGAAAAGACTTCAAGATGCCGGCGATCGTCATGAAGATGCCAAAGAAAGAGCTTCTCCTTTCGGTAGCCACCAGCGATTGACCACACAAGAAAGCAAAGAAATTGCGATAGTCAACCAAGGCTTGCAGATCTTCAAAGTTCGACCCTTCCCCTTCCTTGTAGGAATTGGGCGCAGTTGGAGTATGAACTGCACCATCGCTACTGAGCTTGATTGGCAAGTATAAATGGGATTCCTGAGCGTCGGAAAAGTTCGAGTACCGTCCTCGAGAGTCGCGCGAAGAGGTTGAGCTAGAATTTGCTATTCCGCGCTTCGGGCTCATTGGCGGCGTCGATGGATCATGGGTGGATAATTGTGCAGTGCGTCCGTCGAGCGGAATTTGCCGACGATCGCCGCCTGTAACAACAGTATCGTTACTGTATATGTCTCCGAAAGCCAGTTTTGTCAAGACCGGCGAAGAGCCGAAAACGGAAGAATCTATTTTGAAGGATGCAGCCTTTCCGGATGTTCTGGGGAACAGATATACCAAGCAATTTCCATCTTCGTTATTCCACAATTCCTGCATCGGTCGTGCTTGCAGCAGTCCCTCGACATCGTATGGTAGTCTCTGCGGATGTCCAGCAATCCACGCAACCGGCCCTCGATTTGCATCGTCTCTTTTGTCTTTCTTGTTCCACCAGTGCTTCTTTTCCTTCTTCTCAGTCGAATTGGTGTCTGTTCGTCCTGAAGATATGGGCGTGATCGGAGGTTGGTCGGGAAGATTGAGGACTGGAGTCATTGGTCTGCTAGGATTCAATCCGCCTGGAGTTCCAGGCCTCGAGCGATCTGCGGAATTATTTCGCGAGTGATAGCCAGAAGCACTAATCGATGGTGGAGGCATCAAGATAGCGTCGCCATTGGTTGCTGCATCTTGCTGCAAGGACTGCAGATTCGGCAAAGTCGGCTCGGCTAGTGAAGGTGTCAAGAACTGCTGACCAGAAGGCCTTCGAGCCTGATTGTATGCTGGAGCTTGCTTCGACAACTTGCCAGGTGACTTAGATCGAAGAGCATCTTGGGGCGACGATTTCCTGGGAGAATTTGTCGTTGGAGAGCTATTCTTGTCGTCCGCGCCCAAGCCTGAGGTAAAAATGGCCGACAGCCTTCTCGCCATCTCGGAAGCCTCGTGTAACGATCGGGTCTCTTAAGTATGGCATAGGGTTATTGTTCGAGATGGCCTTATAGCTGGCTATGCGCATGCAAACAATGGGCGGCTAAGGCCGTTGTCAGGTGAATAGTAGATGATGTGTAGGTCAGGAGGGTAAGAAGTTTCAAAAGCACATGAAAGTCTGTTTCAGGGACCGTGTATGTGACTGATTCCACACGTGCCCGCGGCTGCAGCTGACGTAGTAGCGCAAAGGCGGAGTCGTTTTAGAAAAGGTCCTTCGCCAATAGTGCCTTTCACCATCACCCCTGCTCGCCATCCTGTGCCCTGCTTCGTTGCTGTGTGCGCTGGCGACGACGGTGGTGGCATTGTCAGCCTTGGATCATGCGTGAAGTATGCTTATGCTTTCGCCGTCAGCCTGGCCACCACCCGATCGATCGTGCAAAGGATTGAGATGAGGAGAAGTAGCTGGTGGTGTAAGGCCAAGCCTTCCACAAATAGAACAAACTCGTTGCATTGAATAAGGTACCTTAGAACTTATGGTTGTCGTGCCACGCGTGCAAGCACCACACGAGGACCAATTCAGCAGTTTGGCTCTTGCTAACTTTGCAGTATTGGGAATTCGCCGTAGTCACGGCGCCGCAGCCCTTCGAAAACCACACTCTTGGCTCCGACATAGTCCCAATGGCTGGGTCGGCGCGTGCTTCGGGTGGAAGAGGTAGGCCACGGGCAGACTGCGCCGTGGTTCTCACCAACATATCCGCCCAACGCCTTCAGCCTCGTACGGGACTTTTTCTGGTCGGATACTCGGGACGGCGCTGAGGTGCAGGCATGTCTTCAGAGGAGGCTATCAACTTGCTCCGCGGCTGGCCGACGCAGTCCCTTTTGCCGGTAGACCTGGTTCGAGAGGCAGCCAACGCCGCCCTGTCAGACCCCTCCATAGCATATCCAGGACTGCTATATGGCCCTGACGAAGGTTATGAGCCCGCGCGCGAAGCTGTTGCGTCGTGGCTGACCTCATTCTACCGCCCCAGTCGACCCATTGGGGCAGACAGGATATGTATCACGGGAGCAGCTTCACAGAACCTGGCGGTCATGCTGGGCGTCTACACTGACCCAGTATACACGCGCAACATCTGGATAGTATCTCCTGCCTACATGCTTGCATTCCGAATATTCGAGGATGCTGGCTTCAGCAGCAAACTGAGAGCGGTACCGGAAGATGAACAAGGCATCGAGACTGAGTATTTACGCCGCGAGATACAGAAGAGCGAGGACAAAGCTCAAGAGCAAGGGAATCACGAGCCAAGATTCAAGCCAGACCGTAAGAGGGCCAAGATATACAAACATGTCGTTTACTGCGTACCCACCTTTTCGAATCCATCGTCGAGAACGATGAGCTTGGAAAAGAGGCAGCAGCTCGTACGGCTTGCAAGAGAATATGATGCGTTACTCACGTGTGACGACGTGTACGACGTCTTACAGTGGTCTGCAGACACCTCACTAGACCCGCGTGTCTCCAGCGGGACAATGAAAACGTCACAGCTGCCGCGGCTGGTCGATGTTGATCGCGACTTAGAAGGTGGCGCAGAGCGACCAGGTGCTGATGGATTCGGCAATGTTCACAGCAACGGAACCATGTCCAAGATTCTTGGTCCTGGATTGCGATTCGGCTGGGCCGAGGGTACGCCGAAGTTGATATACGGACTTTCACAAGCGTAAGTGTAATGATCTTGCTTTTCCTCGTCAGCCTCAAGACTCCACTGCACCTGCAGTGCCTCCAACGCGAAGCACATGTTTCATCTTTGACTTAGATTTCGACTTGTGCATGCGCAATTTGTTCCCAATGCCACGTACAGCCCTATCTGAAGTATACATGGCTGATGCATTTTGTAACAGTGGCTGCCAACGCTCAGGAGGCGCACCGTCCCAGCTCACATCCACGTACATCACAAGACTTCTCCAAGAAGGCAAGATACAGACTCACATACAGAACGTTCTGTGTCCGGCGTATGCCGGTCGATATAGGACCATGACGCTCGCAATCAAGGAACACCTGCACCCGCTTGGATTCACAGATGCACAGCCTGATCGCGATGTCGTAGGTGGCTATTTCATCTGGCTTGGGCTTCCAAATGGCCTGGATGGTGTGCAATTGGCCGAGTCTTGCCAGAATGACGAGAATTTGGTCATTGCTCCGGGTGTGCTCTTCGAGGTGCCTGGAGATAATGCGCTCAGCTTTTCGCACAGCATCCGGCTATGCTTCGCCTGGGAAGACGAGCCGAAGTTACGAGTAGGAATTGAACGTATTGCTAAGGTTGCAACAAAACTTGTTAATGCGAAAGAAGATGGAGGCGGCGATTATGTGGTTGTGCACAGGGAGGATGGAGGGCAGGACATGCTGCAAAATTTTAAATGATGGGAGTAGTCGAAAGGACCTTGGTCTCCAGACGCGTTTGCATGCGATTTCCAATGTGTCAGCCCGACTTGCCCGACTTCACATTGGCTCGGTGTTTTAACACCCGCTGCAAGCTTACGCCCCAACTCACGTCTCAGGACATCTCAGTCCTCGCACTTCCGCCATGGACATTTCGGTCACACAATACTAATGTCTTCACATGACTCAGCAAAGGAAGTTGCAGCGTCTAGATGCGGGCTGTGTAATACTTGGAGCATGGTCGCTAGCATGCCACAGCTTCGCTCGTTCTCTGCATAGGCGCGCACCAGAGCGCTTCCACAAGCGATAGGCCGAGACACTCGCATATGTGCCCATTGAGACGGGCGCCTCGCCGCTGCTCTACGATCTGCATCTCTGATGTGGCACAACATGTCTATATCGATATAAAGTATTCCGCGGTGTCACAGATGGCGAGGTCAATCTTTGGTACAAGCAGCTGGACTGGCCGAGTGGACTTCCTGCTACGAGCACTCTGGACACACGAGATCCTTCTTCCAATTCGGGGCGAAAAGCAGCTGCCAGACGTTCAGGAGTCAGGACGCAACAGAACGCGGATATGCTGATCGAGTAGCACCTGGGTCTATCAGCCCGAACTTGTGGATTGGGAACTGCTTGGCCTTCTGACGAGCATCGCATGTGTCACAAGTCTTCTGATCATATTGGGCAAATATGACGGCAAGCCGGTGCCAGTCTGGAGCTATGGTGTTACAGTCAACGGCGTCGTTTCCATCCTCGCCGTGATAGCCAAGCCGTGTATTATCCTGCCCGCTGCTGAGGCGATGAGTCAGCTTAAACGGCATCACTTTTGGCAACGGAGACATCCGGTCACGGATTCTGAGCGGTTTGACAGCGGCAGTCGAGTGCGATGGGGAAGTCTAATGCTACTTTGCAACGCGCGATCGTGGAATTGGGCGACGATTGGCGCACTGCTGCCGCTAGCTGCCCTCGTCTTGGAGCCCTCACTGCAACAGACTATGACGTATCCGCTGAAAGAGGTGCCATCTGACATAGCTTATACACCACGTGCGATCTTCTTCAACCAGATTGACCATGATGGGCTTGGCAAGCCTGTGGCAAGCTCGCAGACTCGAGGTGCGCCATACGCTGCCATCTTCAACGCGACACCCAACAAACACTACTGTGATCGAGCCAGACTGCCCCAATGGAACTTGCACATGGCCTGCAATTCAGTCGCTCGGAGTCTGCAATGTATGGCAAGACGTTAGGTCAAAGCTCAACCTCACTTACTATTCGGCTGAATACTATCCTGACTGGGCCTGCCCGATGGCTTAGATCACGAAGGCGCAGCTGATCAATGGACCGCTTGGATGATTGGTGGCGTGTGCAGGACCGTTGCCTATGATCCGGCATCGATCAGGCAGACGACAATCGACCTGAGCTATTGGAAGGCAGCAGCAGCTGACGCTTAGACTTTTGTGTCGTCAAATATTCTACAATGTAGAGACAGGATGAGCGTGCCTCGCTGCTGATGTAGTCACATGTGACGGTCGTAGACGGTCGTAATTGTTCTTGCCATTCATGTCTTCACATGTGCAGACCTGTTCCATTCAACGCGGAGTACGCGCAAAACACACCTAGATTCCTTGCAGTAGCATGTAGCTTCTTCACTACGAACGTGCCCTGGACCTGCACAACACTGCAACGATCTGCGAGTCATCTGTGGCTCTGTTGCATGCAATTGCTGCATTCATGTGTTCCAAATACCGACCGGGTTGCACGGAGGACGTGGGGACATCGGGTGCCTGCTGCAAGACCATGCTCTGTGATCAGTATGATGCTTTCGGAGGGACGTACTACATGCGGTAAAGAGTCACGCGCACATGCGTATGCCTTAGTCTGTCCTGGCTCTCTGTACGGTGGTGTGAATCTCCAGCCGACCTTTGTCGCGATCCGGTCCGCCGTTTGAAGATGGTGAAAAGTGTTGGGCATCATGCAGCGGAAGTCGTCGACTGGTTGTACCGCCATCAAATCGTGGCGAAAAGTGCGCTGGTAGAAGGGCGAAGGTTGAAATCGCTTGTTCTCACGCTGGGCAGGTGGTCACAAGCTGCACCTTCCACAAGAGCTGCAAGGTACCGAACGCTGAACGCTGAACGCCTGCCCTGCCCTGCCCTGCCGACGGCTGGGCACGCGGCACGGGCTGCTGCAGCATCCCGACTCCCATGGCGGGCATCGCGACAGCCGCGGCGGCAAACGCTGGGAGCCTTTCGGAGATGCAGTTCGCTTCGCGGCGGCGACTTGGAGAGATGAAGACCGGCGTGATGCTGGCCAACGGGGACGCGAATGGAGATGCGAGAAGGGAAGGGTGAAACCAGGCGGCAGGCGCGAGCGCGATGGCTGAGAGCTAAAAACACGGCTGGCCGGCCAAGGAAGGGTCCAGCGTCCACCGGGCCACATGCGCTAAGGTTTTTCAAACACTTCACGTCTCTTGCTGAAGCCGGCCCTTAGTATGATGCCGCATGATGTTTGGTCTACGTCCGCTGGGCCCTGATTCTGGAAAGGATGCTGGAAGACATGTCACAAGCGTGCCGCAAGTGGCGATGGCTGGTCGAAGATGGCGGCACATTCTTATGCCTGCCGCTCTTGCACGGGTGACGAGTGCGCGGTGCTGGGCGAGCATGAGGCTGAGAAGAATGATGTCTGAGACAAAGAAACGGCGGTGGTGAAGTTGGAGGCTGCTGTGCCTCGCCGTTGCAGCAGTGTGCACGATGGCAGCAACGCATATAAGCACGCTGCGGAAGCATGCAGCCGGAGGAGATATGCACATGCACATGCACATGCAGAGCGTCGTGACGCGCATCGAAGCAAGACAAACGGCCATATCTGAAACGCAGGCGGAAAACGAAAGGTGAAGGTGAGTTCGCTTCACACTGCTCCTGCTCCTGCTCCTGCTCTACTTCAACCATTCACTGCCTGCCGCTCCGCTTCGCGAACGAAGCTGCCTTCACTGTCCCTCGCATATTGTTGTCCATTCACAATTGCATTGTCTGCCTCACCCTCGTTCTTTGTGCACTTCACGCGCGTCCGCGACGCCTCCATTTCTGCTTAAAAGCCTGCCTTTTCCACCCCCCTCCTTGCTTGTTCGCGGCACTCCCCAAAACAACCACCACACCTACACTCTCTTGCGAGCCCACTTCCCACCAACGACAACACTCCTTGACGGACAGCTTCTCGGTGCAGGCCACTGACACTTCACCTTCGCCAGTCCAAGCTTCATCGACAACTTAGCATAACACGCGAGCATGCTTTCGCCACGCAGCCTCTCGCTGCTCACCACAGCCCTGTGCGCTACTCTCTCCATTCTCCCAACAGTCTCGGCAGCACCAGCATCAGCACTCGAGCCTCGTCAAGCTGCTTCGCGCTTCTGGATCGGCGACATTGCTCGCAAAGGCACTGTCTGGGGAGGCAACAGCACCTACCAGATCTTTCGAAATGTCAAGGATTTTGGGGCTGCAGGCGACGGGCAGGCCGACGACACTGATGCCATCAACAAAGCTATTGCTTTTGGCGGTCGTTGTGGCGATGGATGCAACTCGTCGACCATTCAGCCTGCCATTGTTTACTTCCCACCCGGCACCTACAAGGTCAGCACGCCAGTCATCATGTTTTACTATACCCAACTCATTGGCGACGCTCTCGACAAACCAATCATCAAAGCCGACAGTAACTTCACTGGCATGGCACTGTTGGATAGCGACCCGTATAAGGAGGGCGGCGCGAACTGGTACATCAATCAGAACAACTTCTTCCGCCAGGTTCGCAATTTTGTTATCGACCTTACGCCTGCACCAGCTGCATCGGGCATCCACTGGCAGGTCGCTCAAGCTACATCACTCCAGAACATCGATTTCAAGATGACCGAAGGTGGCAACCAACAGGGCATCTTCATGGACAACGGCAGCGGTGGTTGGATGAGCGACTTGACTTTTGAAGGTGGCAAGATTGGTGCCTTCCTTGGAAGCCAGCAGTTTACCACTCGCAACTTGAAGTTCACCAATTGCCAGACAGCCATAGTCATGAACTGGAACTGGGGCTGGGTCCTGAGCAACGTGTCCATCTCCGGTGGCAGAGTCGGTCTTGACATGGCTGCGAATCCCACCAACCAGTCAACTGGCTCGGTCATTCTCTCGGACAGCGTCATTTCTGGCACAACATACGGCGTCAACACCTCTTTCTCCATGTCAGGAAATGTCCCAGCTACCGGCAACACTCTCGTGCTGGACAACGTAGACATGTCGACCGTCGCTGAGGCTGCTGTCTGGTCGGCCAAGACCCAAAGCGTAGTCCTCCCAAAGGGCAAGATCGATGCTTGGGCACAAGGCAATGGATACGACCACACGGCCACCGGCAATCGCACTCAAGGAATGATCCCCAAAGCGAATAAGTCTACACAGCTTCTCGATGGCGACGGCAACATCTTCGGTAGAAGCAAGCCACAATACGAGGACATTGCCGTCAGCAACTTCAAATCTGTCAAGACTGATGGTGGCTGCAAGGGCGATGGGCAGACCGATGACACCACATGCGTTCAAAACTTCTTGAACACCGTGGCGGGGACCGCTGGAGCCATTGCATACTTTGATCACGGCGCTTATCTCATCAAGGACACTGTTA
This sequence comes from Pseudocercospora musae, assembly GCA_001578225.1. NCBI lineage: Eukaryota > Fungi > Ascomycota > Dothideomycetes > Mycosphaerellales > Mycosphaerellaceae > Pseudocercospora > Pseudocercospora musae. Next base: position 93,590 of record LFZO01000022.1, on the reverse strand, counting down.
CAGTACCAAACAAGATCAAGATTACCGGCGAGATTTGGCCATTGATCGTTGCCGACGGCGACTCTTTCAATGATGTGAAGAATCCCAAGCCGGTCTGGCAGGTTGGCAAGCGTAATGGCGGCGACATCAATGGTGGCGTGGAGATCAGCGACCTCATGTTCGAGACCAAGGGTGCTGCCCCCGGCGCTATCATGATCGAATGGAATCTCAACTCCGCAAATGGCGAGTCCGGCATGTGGGACTCTCATGTTCGCATCGGCGGCTCGTACGGTACTGGGCTTTCGGAGGCGCAATGCCCAGGATGGCCAACAACCCAGCCGACGCCGGAATGTCAGGGAGTTTTCCTGATGTTTCACGCCCGACCAGAATCTGGCGGCATCTACCTGGAAAATACATGTGAGTACTACCCACATCCCCTCGTGTTGTTTTGAATCATTTGCTAACATTATTTTAGGGTTCTGGGTTGCAGACCATGACCTTGAGGTCAACAACCAAACTCAGATTTCCATCTACAGCGCTCGCGGCTTCCTGCTCCAATCTAAAGGTCCGGTCTGGCTCTGGGGCACTGCATCTGAGCACTCGGTCATCTACAACTACCAATTCGATGGCGCTCAGGCAGTCTTCGGTGGTTTCATGCAGACTGAGACACCGTATTTCCAGCCAAACCCAGATGCTTCGATGCCTTTCGACTTCAACAGCAAATACGATGACCCTACCTTTAGCATCTGCACCAATGGCACCGACACTTCGGGCGTTCCCTGCAAAGACGCTTGGGGTCTTCGCGTTGTCAACAGCAAGAACATCTTGATCTACGCAACCGGCATGTACAGCTTCTTCAACAACTACGCTCAGGCCTGCGTACCGCTCCACAACTGCCAGGAGTACATGATTAGGATTCAGAACAGCCAAGTCGACATGTACACAGTCACCACCAAGGCGGCCGTGAAGATGCTCATCGACACATCTGTCGGTACACCCATCCTCGGAGCAGACAACCGGAATATCTTCGGCGACACTCTTGCTTGGTATAGGACCGGGTAGATAGACTTGCGATTTTCTTCCTTTCGGCGTACAAATTGGAGCTGGTCCCTCGCTGCTCCGCCATAGGAGTCTTTGAGACGAGGAAGCAACCAGCTCAGGAACGAGACATGATATACCCAGCGCTTGCATGCGCTAGTGACTGACAGCACTTCAGCACAGGAAGGACTACGGCGTTGGTGCGCATTGTAAGCTTGCATTTGCAGACAGGATCTCATAGGTCAGTGAAAGCCATCACAGTGGCTTAGAAACGAATGCACATTCAAAAGATGCAAGGCACACCTGTCTTCCTTTCCACGTCTCCTCCCTTCCTCTCACGTCTTCTTTCAAATTCCGAACTTTTGGCAAATCGGTCCTTCTCTTCTTGGCTGATTATCGATAGGGAAAATTGATCACGCCTCGTAAAGTCGACGCCGAGCATTCCTCGAAGATTGATATTGAGCTGATCTTCAAGGCCACACCTTTGGGCCGAGAGACATCTGCATCGTCATGTCTTCTCAGTAGTCAGCGAAAGCTTGCTGTCACTGAAGAGCAGTTATCGCATCAGACAATCTGCCAAGACCGATTTAGCTTTCAAGTTTCAACCAGGAAGCACGCGGATACATACGCCATCTCGCGTGGCTCACCGTTAGGCCAACTGTCTGCATCCCAACACACTCGTGATCATACGCAAGTCGAAAGCAGAGCGCAAGTGTGCCGTATCAGCGATTGTTCCGCCTGTTCAGAGCGCACAGATGTGGAATTCCTGGCTTTCGAGTCGACGACTATCGTGAGTCTCAAACAGTCCCCTCGGTTCGAAGTTGGTCCACGGCAGAAGGCCGTGCACTGAGTTTGGTTCGGCTGTCATTACCGATCATGAGATCTTGGTTCGTGAGTCGTCGAGTACCTGTCGATCATGATGGCATCGTGGCTTCATTCTGGCCTTGCTTCTTGCAAGATGGCTGCAGCTCTGTACGACAATTTGCTGCGTTGAAACGAGCGGCAGCATGCAAGCCATATGCACCGAGTACAGAGTGTCACCTGCATCCAGGAAACCGGTCCGGAACCACTTTGCAATCTGTGCTTGTTTTTTGTATGGAAGATTTGCATGAAACTCGCCAGGCAAAGGAAGGTCAAAGGATTCTCCCGTAGAGCGGCTTCCTGTATGCTGGTGACAATCTGTATTGGCCACAGAACAGCCATCTGGTGAGCGACGGGCATCTGGAGCAGGCAAGCTTTCTCCCAAAATGCGGAGACGTGCGCCAGGTGGTATACAGTAGCTAAGGCCCAGCGCTTCTTTCCCGAGGCTCTGTTCTCTCCTCCACGGACTATAGAGGCTACCAAACGAGTGTCATCTGGTAGACTTTTGTTCGAAGATCGCGCCGAGTCCTGAACGACAGCGGGCTCTATCGTGACGTCGGAATCCGGAGTGTTGCGCGTTTTCTCCCACTCTGGTCGAAAGCCCAGTTTCACTACAGCCGATTCACAACCATGACCCAAACCCGGGCAAGCACGGCAAGCTTGCAGTTCTGGTCAGCAGAGAAGCAAGTCTTGTCGATGCGAGTGGGAAGAAGGGGCCTTTTGATGCCGACCTCGAACATCGAAAACAGGAGTACATGCACGACTAGCAAGCTTAATCCTGGCCCGTTGCCATGTTCCCACGGCATGTTGTTCGGGTGATCAGGCCAGACAATTGAGGACGAAATGCGCACATCCAACAACATTCCGATGTTGTTGGCGGTACATTGGATACATTGATTGCCAGCTGGACGCAGCACACACAAAATGGACTGTCCAAGCATTTTGTCCAATGAGAAGCTTGATGTTGGAGCCAACAGAGCCTCAACAGCCTTGCTGAAAGTCTTACTGTACTTCGTGATCCTTTCCAGGCTGAGCCATTGCAAAGCATGTCAGGAAGATGATCAGGAGGATGGTCGCGTGCCGTCCAGGAAACAGTCGGCGCGGATCGTTGTCTCTCTGGGGTCGTCCATTGGCGTGGACCGTCGCCAGTGAAGTGTTTTGTTCCGCCCAGATCGCCGGCTCGAAAGAGTCTAGGGTGGAACTTCTTGCCCCCGGCCATTCCACTTTCCGCGAGCACTTCAAGTCATGCTTTCTTGGCCGCAAATGAAACTTGCTTGACCAGAACGCCTTGCAAGCTTGGGTTGCCCGTCTAGCCCGTCTTGCTGTATCTGGTCTCGCGCATGGTATATAGTCCTGTATGCCATGCTGACAACATTGAAAGACTAAGCTGCCCTGCATTTCCTTGATCTTCGCGCCTTTCCGTCTTGAATATCTTTCCGTCCGACTGCTCATGTCTGTCCTCCCCTATCAACAGCAGTATACGCCGCTAATATACAGCAATGGGCGATCATGCTAGCAATGGCGACTTGCAATCCATACTGAGAAGACTGCCGGCGGGCGACCTTGTGCAAGCCAGACAATTAATCGATTCGTTGCTCACACCAGAACGGCTCGTGGTCGCAAATCAGCAGTTATCGCCACTGCTTCGCCTGCCCCGCAATGTGTTGGAGCACATTGTCGAATTGGCTGTTTCATACGATGGAGACATATCAGTCGACGATGTGAGAAGAGAGCCAGGACTTCTTCAAGCCTGCCACAAGCTACGTGCAGAAGCGAGCCGACTTTATTTTAGCCGCAACACTTTCAAACGGAAGCGGAGTCTACGAGAGCAAGGCTTAGAAAAATGGGCAAAGGTCCGGGTTGGTGAATACAGACGACACCTCAAGAGAGTCAAGCTTGGCCCTCCGCTGCACTGCAACAATTCAGAAGCAGAAAAAGAGGCCGAGAAGCTGGATACAAAATGTGGCGTCGGCAAAGGCACGATCTGGGTGCTCTCCGACGATGACTTTGAGAACGATTATGAATGGTGGGTCAACTCGCTGGGCGAGACGGAGAAGATAGAGCTCGAAGCCAGCGAAGGTATTCGAGAGACTGCAGATACGTCGACGCGCGCAGTGAAAGCCCACACGGTTAGACCTGCAGCAGCATCGTGGTATTGCGCGTCCTGGATGGCCAGGAAGGATACGCCGGAACCGCCACCCACGGACTACTTTTCGCTGCATAAAGGCTTAATGACACCGCAGTCAAGGCCAAGTCACTAATGAGGTCCATGGAGCGGCGGAGAAGCCTTCGCACTGGATTGCTGGATTGCGAGGCACCGGCATCGAGCATACACACACATCATTGGGTAGAAGTTTATGGGACATTTCGGTGGACGATTGATCTTGTTGCTGCTTGATACCCCGGGACGATGAGCATGGCGCTTTGCATACTAAGGCTTTGGAAGATGATTTTGTCACTGAGCGATTGAAGAGTCGGAGGCGGTTGCTTGTAAAGGCATGGTGCATCAGACATTTTGGATGGAGCAGATGACTGAATGGCTAAGCGAGAGAGGCACGAGGGTCAGCGTGTCTCGAAAGATAAGTACTTGCTCCAAAAGCGAAGGCTCTGGACATCCTACTATGTCTGCCACTGCGACCACAGCTGCTCTCATTCGGCGGACCGATGCCTTGCACCTTTCGACATTTGGGCTGCATGACCGCGAATCGGGAGATGTATACTAGAATGATACCATGATACCACGATAGACTAAAGGCCGAGTTAATCGGCATCTGAGCAATTGAAGTCGTTGAAACATTAGTTGCAATCCAGTGACTTGGATCACGAGCGAGATCTCGTTTCTATAACAGCGCTGAGAACTATATACATCAATGAAGTTAAAATCTTACAGCTTTGCCTGCAAAACGCTTCCTCCATCAAGCACAATGTTGCCTCCATTGATATGGCTTCCACCACGACTGCACAAATATACCACTGCAGCAGCGACGTCCTCCGGCTGTCCCAATCTCTTGTTTGGCGTGAACTCTGCCAGCTTCTTGACACCACCACTCATCTCCATCAACCCACTCGCCATCTTAGTAGGGAAGAAACCAGGTGCCAAAGAGTTCACAAGAATACCCTGAGGACCAAGTTCCAATGCCAAATTCCTTGTCAAGTGCAGGGCAGCAGCCTTGCTAGCAGAATATCCAAATGTGGCCTGCTTTCCCAGCGTACCGACACCGATACCTGCAATCGAAGCAGTTATGATGATTCTAGATGGGTCTTCGATCGATCCGGCTTTCCGGAGAAGCGGTGCGAACTTCTGTGCACATGTGAAGACGCTGTTGACGTTCAATTGCATGACCTTTTGGAATGCGGATTCCGGGTGCTTGTCGAACTCTTCTCCCTGTATAACACGACACCTGTGTAAGCGTTGATGTTCCGGAGTGTTAAGTCTTCATGTCGATCTTACCCATGTTGCACCGGCATTTGCGAACAAGATATCAACTTTATCGGTGTGCTTCTCGACCTCCTTAACCAGACGCTCGACTTCACCCTGCTTCGCCAGATCGGCTGGGATACTGATGGCTTTGCATGGTGTACCGAGTGCGTTCAGAGCGGCGCAGGCTTCTTCGCAGGCCTTGGCCTTGCGGGAGGTAATGAAGATCTTGGAGCAGCCGGCTTGGGCGAGACTGTAGAAGTCAGTGTCTGGGGCGAGGATATGATGGTGGCATAAATCAAATGCTGTGCAACACCGGAGCCATGTGCGATGCATGTGACATGGGCTTTAGTTCTACTGACCCTGACGCTGCATGCAATCCAAGACCTCTTGAGCCGCCTGTGACTACAGCGACCTTGCCATTAAGCGAGAAGATGTTCTTGAAGTCGACAAGCTTAACGTCTGCTTCGGCGGACATGTTGGTGGGATTTGCTGTGGGGTGCTCGGTGGTGTGTCCTGGCTCAGGCCTGTGAGAATGGGGAGAGCTCTGTCTTTGGGTATGTGTGGCCTGACGAGGATGATGAGTGATTGGAAACCGATGATGCTGGCCTACCTCCTTCTACATTCAGGGCGATGCATGTGTGCCTCGCTCAAGACTCAAGTGTACATGTCGGCGCTGGTTCGGTTTGCGACGGCCAATTGCCTCGGTTCTTTGGGAGCTCAGGCTGGCCAGTGCTCTCCTTCTCTTCTCAGAATGGCTTTCCTGAATTCCTGGAGACGCGTCTCGTGCCTTGCTACTGATGGAGATAAACATCATAGTCCACTCGATACATGGCAAGCGGAGTGCTCGTGGACAGCATGCCACCTGCCACGCTCCTGCGAGCGTAACGGCTGCCGTACCTGGCCTCTCAACGGTGTAGTCGATGTAAGTCAGCCACGGCGGCGGTACAACGAGACTGACGAGAAGCTGAAAGTCGATACTCCAGGGGAAGCAATTGGAAAAGAGCAGTACACGTATGTCACTTTCACTTCCAGACGAAGCTGATCTGCCCAAGCAAGACGCATTTTTCTCGGGAACAGACGCAGTACAGGCGCGGCGGAGGCAAACGATACCATGCATTTGAAGAGAATCAATACTGCCTCCCGAATGATCAGATTGAAGCAGGACGGCTGGATCTCCAGCATTATCGGTGGAAGCTCACCTCAATGGCTTCTCAGAACGGGTGCCAGTCACCTCCGAAATGAAGAATGTCCTGGACGTGGGCACTGGCACAGGTATTTGGGCGATAGAGATTGCCCATGCATTTCCTCATCTCCAAGTTTTTGGCGTCGACCTCTCTGCCATTCAGCCTGAATCCAGACCATCGAAATGACGTTTCACGACAACTAACATTGAGCATGACTGGAACTTTGATACTGGATTAGATTATATCCATGCTCGAATGCTGACGATGGGCATACTTGACTGGACTCGTTTCTTCAAGCACTCGTGGGATTTTCTGGAGCCTGGGGGATGGCTGGAGATTAATGAGACACGATTTCCACAGCTTCGTGCTGAGGAAGATAACAAAGATGACCTCCCGGAAGGTCCATTCATGCGATGGAGTAGGCTGTGCTACGAGGCTGCGCTCAAAGTCGGTATCAACGCCCCAGCCTCAGAAGGCCTAGCTTCGTTGCTGGAGAAGCAAGACTTCTCAAATGTCGAAAGCGTGGACATCAAGTGGCCGATAGGCTCGTGGGCGGTTGGTCCAACAGAGAAGAAAATTGGTGCGGCAATGTCTTCAGAACATGTCGAAGGCTATACCTGGCATTGGCTCTCTAGTGCTTCAGGAGCAGCTCGGCATGTCAACAGGCGTCAAGGATTGCTCTGAGCATCGCTTCTACGTGGAAATGGTGTTGGACAAGGCGCAGAAACCTTCAGCATAGGCCTTGCAAAGAGCTCAAAGTCGGCAGCATCCGTGAGCAAGGGGCTCAGTAGTTCCGGGTAGATGTACATAGCAGGTCTCCGTTCAGCCTCAGATACATCATAACGCATCTCGATCCATGTTGCCGAGCTCGCAAGCGTGCATATGCCGAGTCCGCAAAGCTTAAAGATTTGTTATAGCTCTTGTGTCAGCCACGAATGTCTCGCTTTTGGTGGGGTAAAGGCCAGTGTGGCACCTTAATGGTGGATAGATTTTGCATGGCGAAGATCGGCTCACCTCTGACGTGACTGGGGTAGGAGGGGCAGCAAATAAATGCTTTGCCTCAACATCTTCTGCAGTGGAACCTCCTACACTTTTCAGTACAACAAATCACGCATTAGACATACCTGATCCAAGATGGCCGCTATCATCGACAAGCTGAAGAAGAACAAGCCATTGGCTCAAGACTCCAAGCTGCCAACTGGACACAAGATCAAGGAGGACAACCCAGAGCAAGGCACCATTGACCTTGCGACTCTTGCTGGAAAGAGTCAGCCATCTTAACGTTAGACTTCCAACGCAGATTTTGCTGACGTCCTGCTGCCAGACATTATCGTCGGTGTTCCAGGCGCCTTCACTCCACCCTGCTCTAGCCAAGTTCCAGGCTACATTGAGAAGGCAGACCAGTTCGCTGCCAAGGGCGTTCAGGGCATTTACATCGTGGCTGTGAACGATGTGTTCACTACGAAGGCCTGGAAGGAACACCACAAGTGGAACCACCCCTTGGTGCACATCCTTGCCGACGACACTGGCAACGTATGCGGAATGAACCCGATGAGCTGTCTTGACTCGGACTGACTCGCTACAATAGTTCACACACGAGGCCGGTATGAGCTTCGATGCCAGCGGACTCCTTGGCAACCACCGTTCGTTAAGATACGCAGCCATTGTTTCGGACGGAGTGGTGAAGAGCATATTCGTCGAGGACGAGGCTCCAAGCGTCACGACCACTGCCGCTGAGAATGTTCTGCAGGCCGTCTAAGTTATGGAAGAGAAATTGAGAGGAGTTGTGCTGCGAGGAATTCGAAGATACTCCTTCAGACGGTGCGGACTTTTTCTTGTAGATACATGTGTTACGCCGTGAATGAAATAGATTGGCCGATGACGAGATTTGAGTCCTTCATTATCACTTCTCAGACCATGCTGATTTTCAAGACGGTGCACTGTTGGTACCAGAACAGCTCGTCGAGAAACGAGAAGACCTGAATCACTGCGGACATAGAGTTTCGCACGCGTCTCTTAGTTCTATCGCTCGCGTGATCCTTGTCGGTTGACGATCGCCAACGTCATGGGCGGCGGAAAAGAGCGCATCCTGAAGATACACCACCTGACTCCCGCGAACAAACAATGAACGCCTAACGGCCGTGGAAGAGAAGCTGGACAGACGCGTGGGCGAGTCTGCTTGATATGGCTCCGGCGCGGAAAAGATCGAAGCTGGCAGAGAGCAACGAAGGTGGTGTCCAATCGGGCAAGAACACGCCGATAGAGGACAACCACGAATCGCTGACGGCGGACACTGCCACTCTGGCGAGTAGCAGTAAGGATGCTGCGACAGCGCCGGTGGAAGAGACAGGCTCGCCGGTGCAGGCACAGGCCCCCACGCAGGCGCAAGCAAATGGCAATCAGGTGCAGAGAGGCAGCTGGTACACCTCAGCTTGGCGGAGCAAGGCGTCACCTGTAACACAGAGTTCCCGCGAAACCATTTCCGTGGACAAAGGCGTGCCTTCCGAGAGCTCTTATCTGGGAGGACAGGCTAGTCGGCGGCCGAGTGCCAGTGTCAGCAAGAGCTTTAAAGGAAGCAATCGCAAGAGCAGCGCACTCATTGCAGAGGCAACAAAAGTGCATGCTGTGGGCGATGCCGTCAGCGTGCCCAAGAACAAGCAGCGTCAGACTCGAGACGCGGAAGAAAAGGCTCGGTCGACGGAGAAGCCTGTGCCAGAGCAGGTAAAGAAGGAAGAGGTCGTGGAGCAGGCACCACTCCCGCCTGAGCCAGAAATGGTAGAAGATGATGCCAAGACTGAGACGGGCAGTGTGAGGCAGGCCTCGGGCAGTTGGTTTGGGTGGTGGTCTCGACCAGACGGATACGATAGTAATGGCGATAAAGTGAAAGATGGCGGCCAGCTGGCTCTCCATGGAGCGATAGAGCAAAGGAAGAACACACCGCTGCCTGCAACACCTGAACAGACATCACAAGAGCCAGCTACGGTACAGGCTGAAACCCAGGTAGAACAAGATATCTCGAGCCAGTTGCAGCCTGAGATGAGCACCAAATATGGCTCAACAAGGTCGTGGTTTGGCCTCTGGAGCAATACTCAGAATCAACAGGCGGCAGTAGAAGAACAGCAAAGAAGAGAAGCTGAGCAGCAAAAATCAGATCAATCTCCGGCTCAGCAGAAAGTGCCAGAGACTGCGCCAGACGTTGCCGTAACAGCAGATGCCAGCAAGACAGCGAAAGACACCAAAAGCGCCGAGCCTTCCAAGCGAAAGGACTATGAAGAGCAACCGAAATCATCTGGCTGGGCCTTCTGGTCGAAAGAAAAGACCAAGGACGGCACCAAAGGCGAAGAAGAGACACAGAAGCAGATTGGAGAACTGGCTGTAGCAGACACGCCATCGCAGAGCCACCCAGAGGCTGCTCAATACAATCAGCAGCCAGACCGCAAAGTAGAGGTGCAACGAAGCGGCTCGCTATTACGACGAAAACGCGGGCGACCAGAATCGAAGGACGTCTCTGGCGAGACAACCGCGGCTGCAACCCCGGCCGGGTCACAGCTACAAACGCCAGCAGGGACACAATTTCACACTCCAATCGATACACCGGAAGCCTCACCGGCACCTCTGCAACGGGGCAAAACCCCACAATTACGGCCTAATATAATCTCGCCTTCCTTCCGCGAGACCTATCCAAAGGTAGCGCATCATGGCTATCTCGACCGGATTACGCACTATATTGGCCAGTCGCTACGCTTGACAGAAGCTCGTAAGCCTGCCATGCATCCGTGCATCTCGGAGCAGCCTCATAGAATCAAGAAAGCGATAGCGATTGGCATTCACGGCTTCTTCCCCGCGGCACTATTACAGAGAGTGCTTGGTCAACCCACGGGCACATCCATACGCTTTGCGAACTATGCTGCAGCATCCATTAAACATTGGTGCCAGGAACATCAGCCTAGTATCAAAGATGTCGAGGTTGAGAAGGTGGCACTTGAAGGAGAAGGCCTTGTGGGAGATCGTGTGAGTACGCTGTGGAAGCTGCTGCTTAATTGGCTGTCACATCTCCGTCAGGCAGACTTCATTCTTGTTGCATGCCATAGTCAAGGCGTTCCTGTGGCTGTCATGCTCGTTGCTAAACTCATCCAGCTTGGCGTGCTATCATCTAACGCACGGATAGGCATGTGTGCCATGGCCGGGATCAATCTTGGCCCCTTCCTTGAATACAAAAGCCGGTTCTATTCAGGCTCAGCCCTTGAGCTTTTCGACTTCTGCGACAGCAGATCTAGGGTATCACTGACATATACAGATGCACTAGAAGTTTGTCTGAGGCACGGCGTCAGAATTACCTTCGTCGGCAGCCTGGATGACCAGCTCGTGAGCCTAGAATCAAGTCTCCATACGCCGCTGAGCCATCCATATGTTAGCCGAGCCATCTTCATTGATGGACGACTCCACACATCGAACTTCCTCATCCATCTGGTGACCTTCGCTGCGAAGTTACGCAATCTCGGCGTGAGCGACCACGGCTTGATCAGGGAGATTTCTGCTCCGCTGGCAGGTAGTATCGTCGGTGGAGAAGGCCATAGCAGAGTCTACGACGATCCAGCTGTTTACCGAAGCGCGATTGAATTCGCCCTGGAGAGCACGGATGTGTCACCCTCAATCTTCGCAGCACTCCGGCCAACAACGGCAGACGAGCAACGCAAAAGTATGGAAGATGCTGCATCGCGTCGTTCTTCGCTTGCTGGCTATCCATCAAACATGGTCGCTGCAAATCATATGCGAAGAGGGAGCTTGGGTGCTCTTAGTCTTGCACCACAAGGCATAGCACCTGTCATCGCACCTTATGAGGCGCTGGGAGCTGCTGGCTCTGCCGAGAAGAACCCCTTTGTGCTGCCATGGGCGGTCAGAGGTATGCTTGAAGAGGATCTAGTCAAAAGTGATGGCAGACTTCAGGCAGAAGTGAGGGGGCTTGTAAGGGAGTTTGAGGAGTGGAAGCCGACTAGCAAAGTTCTGAAGGACGTGAGATGGAGATTAGAGGGCGTTCGCAGCATGCGGTAATGGTGATCTCGTTGGTTCATGCGCTTGGAACTTGGCGTTTAGCGCGGCATAGGTCATGAACCGACGTTGATGAGGGACATTATTATTAGCGAGGCGTTACGGACTTTGTCGAGGAGAGAGATGCAGGCCCAAGTCAAGGTAGATAGACCACGAGGATGAATGAAAACGTGCATTCCATGTGCTAGACTTTATCGTTTCACACCGTACCTGAACAGCAGCACGTGAGGCCCTGCCTTATTTTTCAGCCACTAGCTCTGCCCTTCCGGCTTAGAACCATCCCAACCTCCGAGCACTTCGTCCTCTCACTCCGCCCCTCTCCTCTTCAACCCAGCCCTATCATAGACCCAATCAATGACTTCCATCAGCGCCACACTCTCATCAAGACTCATCCACGTCTTCACCTCCTTTCCTTTACAAGCATCAACAAAAGCTTCCAACTGATACCTATACGTCGTCCACCAACTCTCACCCCTTTTATCCCACTGCGGCCCACCTGCGTAGACTGTCTCAGCCGTCTTCTCACCAGTTCTCTTGTCCGTCATCGGGATGGAATGTCCATATGTCGGGATGACGAAATTTACGAAGTCGATTTGAGCGTGTTCGAGGGTGATGGAGCAGAAAGGTTTCATCTGTATATGCCATTGTCAGAGGGTTGGATGGATGAGAGGGTGGGTAGTGAGGAGACCGAACCTACTTTCCACAGCTTGGGAAAGAATCCGAAGAGGGGAGGTAATGTGATATCAGCTTTTGTGTGGCAGTGGACATCGGCCTTTCCGTCTCCTGGCGTTATGACCAGATGTGATTCCATGGCTTCGTCGACTTGAGGATCTAGCTTGTGCAGGCGTGGAGTTGCGGAGAGGATTGTTGCTTTTGCTTTTGATGGGTTGGTGGAGGCCACGTAGCTGCTTAGTGAGAGGACGTCTGGTATCTTCGATGAGTGTTTTGTACACCAGGAGGAGGATGTGGGGAACGCTTACAAGTTAGATCCATACTCGCTCCACCGCCTAGAGAATACTGATATCTGATATTCTCCTTTTCCAAGGCGCCGCCAGGTATACTCATTTCTGCAAAGATTGCTGTCGGGGCACCATACGTTCCGCTCTGCACAATCTCCCTAACCCTGTGAGCAGCAGGATGAAACCTCCAATGAAAAGCCTCAAGCACCACCTTACCACTGCTCTCTGTCTCTTCTTTCACCTCTCGTGCCTCATCAGCATTATTAGTAAAAGGTTTTTCAACAAGCACATGTTTCCCAGCCTTCAATGCTTTCTTCGTCCATTCTGCGTGAAGACCATTAGGGAGAGGAATGTAGACTGCTTGGATACTGGAATCGGCAAGTAATTGATCGTAGGAGCCATAAGCCTTAGTCCCTGCTGCGCCGAGTCTGTACTTGTCGATCTGGGTCTGGGACTTTTGTTTGGAACGTGCAGCAATGCCTACTAGGACTGCACCTGGATGGGTTTGGATAGGGTCGATAATCGCTGAGTAGTTGATTGCGGCCTGTACTCGTTAGTATGAGTTCGAGCGCGTTGCCGTGAGCTTGAAAACCGCGGAGAGGATACCAATCCGCAGCGGATCGGATTCGATTTGGAGGCTGGCTTTGATTTTCCAACCTCATTCCACCAGTTGTGGAGTGCCATCAGGAGCTGCAGATTTCAGGTGAGCATGTGTCTTCAGGCAGGAGCAAGAAAAGACGGCCCACCTCCCCAACCCACGACATCTTTAGTGAGAGCTGCAAGAGGGCAAATCAACGAATCTGGAGATTGTGATGGGTGGGGCTTTCCACAGTCGAAGCAATGATGGACAAGCTGTATAGCAGAGCTTCTATTGCCAGTATCAGCCTCGCATAAGGCGTGGGAGAAGTGGTCGCCGACGTTTCAGTCTCAGCTTCATCTGCAGAGTGAATGTCGCGTGGCAAGTGGAAACTCGTTTATTCCGATCCTAGAACGGTCAGCTGCAATCCTAAGCTGATTCAGCTGTCAAGCTCCAGCTCCATAACCACCCAAACCGTGAAGCGTCAATCTTCCATCAATCAGTCATCTATCGCGTATCCGCGAATTAACGCGGCGCGGCATTTAATATACAACCAATGCTGGGGGTATCATATGCTTCATCTCCGCCTTCAGCCAAGCGCAGCACTTGCGACAAGACCCAAGGCCAGATGGCTTTCATAGTTCGTCGTTGCCCATCACTATCTCCGCTCTCTGCGAATCCTAGTCGTCTGTGTCGCCTAGCGGGCTGTTGAGCGTGTAGTCTAATATGTCACTCAGGGAGAGCAGTCCCTTCAACTGGTTGTGCTCATCAATAACGACCAGGCGGTGTACTCGAGATTTGCGAATGGTGTCAAAAATCGTGTCCAGCCGGTCGTTGAGAGTGCATGTGTAAATTCCCGGAAAGTCCTGTCTCGAACATCAGCTGCGTTGCTCTCAAAGCCGCCATTTGGCGTGCACATACCTCTGATCGCTTTTCAAGCGCCTTGCCCACTGTGAGGTTCAAGTTGTCATAATCTCCGCCCTTGATCAGAGTAATCACGTCTACTGCCTCGAAGACGTTGAGCACTGTTCCGTCTTGGTCGAGAATTGGGACGCTCGATATGCTCTTCTTGACCAGCATGTGTATGCAATCCATCACTGGAGTATCCATTGTTGCTGTTGCCAGGTTCGTGTATGATCCAACCTTCAGATCTCTCAAGGGCTTTTTGAGTGACTGCGTTTCTTTGACGTTCACCGAAATGAACTTCAATATGCGATACTGCGTCACCACGCTGACCACCATTTCTCGCTGTGTCTCATCGTCAGTGTCAATCAACGGAATGCGGCGGGCACGAGATTCCAGCATTCGGCGGCAGGCTTCGTATAGTGGCTGTAGCGGATGGATCGATACTGTCTCGATAGGCTCGACGCCGATGGCGCGTTCGATATCCCTCAGACTACTCAAGCGAAACTTGTCGACTTGTTGTAGCGTTTCCGGATTCTGCCAGTAATATTGGACCACATTGATGTAATCTGAAGTGGTGAGAAGGCCGGCGAACGTGGAGGTCTTGGAGTCCCATAGTGGTGCGGATACGATGGCTGGCAATCATTAGCGAATGCGGTAGCTGGTCGCGTGCTGAGGTGGACTGACCGCACTGTGTGAGGATGTGCAAGCTCTTCTTGACTAGCAGAGATGTGTCGAAGACGATGAGGCGGTAGCTGAGGGGCAGCACATCGTAAGAAGTGCGCACCTTGAGGAACGCTCGGATTGCACGCTGTGTAAGAGGTAGCTAGTCAGCCAATACGATTCTTGAAATGATGCATGACAGTGGACAGGTGGTGAGCGATGCGACGCCGCGGCATATTCTGTGCTGCCCTGCCTACGCATTCGTTCGTTCCTTGCCACGGCGCATACGGTATGTTGGCCTGATGGATGCTTGGCTGGCCGGTGTGCGTCCGGACTACTGCCTGCCAGCACATCGAGCGTCGCATTCCCGCGCCACCCATTCGGCGTTCACTTACCAGGCCCTCAATCTGCTCTCGGTCTATCGGAGTCATCGGAGAGGGTAGCGGAGACTGATGGCGGGCCAGCGCCGAGGAGGGTCGGCTGCTGCGAGAGACGCGCAGCAGATCGGACGGAGCTACAAACGCCAGCGAAGGGTGGGATGTCGCGCTGCCTGCGACCAAGGCTGGGTTTACGCCGACCGTGGTAGAGGCATGATGCGGTTGCAGCGGCGCCGCCTCGTGACCGCCGTGAGCGCTGGCGCCGTGACCCTCGATTCCAGAAGAAGACGACATCCCGTGCCCAGCAGGCTTGCCGGCCCGTCCTCCATCGCCCAGAGCCTCATTCATGACCTCGTCGTCCTCCATGTCGGCCAGCGGTGCGGCGGCGGTGACGCATGGAATTCGCGCAGTCGAAATGCCTGGTGTGCACTGTCGGCAGTGCTGTGACGAGCTGGACGGAGGGCCGAGAGTTGTGCTGCACGACAGCCGATAATTGATTGACTGAGTGCTTGACGCTGCACGTCATTCAAGCCGGGATGGTTGGAGCTGGCTGAGCTGCTGAGGAGCAAGCACACATTCTAATATTATTTCATCCTCGCTTTGCACATGGAAATGCTCGACGCACGTGCTCACGTCAACAAGTGAGTTTGGAAGCAAATGTTCGTTTCTCGTCTAGGCACAGAGTAGTCTTCTTCATGCAAGCGGCACCACCTACTCGTGCTGCTATGACGTCTTCAATGTAATGCAATGTGCGCCGCGAAAACTCCTCACACACGCTGTTCATCTCGCAAGGGCCCCTTTTCGCTCAGCACCCTCCCCATCCACCCCATGTCAACCAGTATGTGCAGACCAAAACGAAAATATGCCCCTCCCGTAACCTCGTCACCTCCGATCACCGCCGCGATCGTTTCCACGACCGTCATTAGGGCCATCGTTGGAAGATCGGCCTGGTCCGTTGCCCTCGTTATCGTTCATGATGTTTCCTGGCATGCCGGGCATGCCAGCTCCCGACTCTGGACGAGGCTCATCACGAGCACCATTGTCAACACCGCCTCGACTCTGGTTGTTCATCATTGGTCCATTACCCTGGGTGGGACCATCATTGCGATTGTCTTGCTGCTGCGGCGGACCGTCGTGCGCGACGGGTGTGTTTGGCGAATGAGCTCGCCCAGTGTCTTGTCGCGGTCTGGTATCCTTGCGGGCAGTTTCCAATGCCTCCGGATTCAATTCAGGACCAGATTCTTGATTCTGCTGCACTTCATCCATGAGATCGTTGGTGGTCGCACCGGACATCCCAGTAAGAGGCTCGCCACCACCATCGAGATGCCGTTTTGTATCGCTCACAATCGCATCGGCTTCACTAATGCCACCAGCCTTGGCAGATGGGTCGCCGTCAACCCCAATGCGATTGTCCTTGTCCTCGTGTGCTGCCTGGAGCTTGCTGTTATCAAAGCGCACCACCATACAAGAGAGGTTGTCAGTCGAAAATCTCGCCAAAGCATGCTCGACCAATTGCTTCGCGGCAACCTGTGGATCTTGAGTATTTCGTACGAGGTCGACAGCTTCCTGGTCAGAGCAGACGTCCCAAAGCTGTGAAATTTGTTAGCGATATCCTATTCGTCAGCAGCAGAACCTTGACTTACTCCATCGCAAGCGAGAATCAAGAACTCGTCAATATCAGGCTGAATGACGGTCTCAGTGGTGTATGGGTGTCCGGTGACTAGGTCCTTCATATATGCATCGCCCAGCGCACGAGTGACGGCAAGCACGCCGTTGACGCGATTGTTCAGAATTAGACCACCAGCCCCAGCAATCCGTTTGCCTTCGTTTTCGTCGCTACCCTTATGGTCGTATGAGAGACGGAGAGCTTTCCCATTACGGCAAAGAATTATGCGAGCGTCGCCGACGTTGGCAGTGTAGAGTACTCGCTGTCGGGTCGCTGTAGGAGTTAGCTTTCTGCCAATTTGTGCATCTTGCCGGTCAAACTCACCTTGCTGAATCGTTTGCTCCGGATTCCCAGTTTGAGCAGTTGCAGGAGCAAGTGCAGTGGAGCCTGTGGCAGACTGCTGGTTCGGCACGCGATCTTCCCAGCGAAGCACTGCTATGACCGCTGTGCAACCACTGTTTTTCAAAGGCAGCTTCTCAAGCTGCTGATCCACTGTGGTGAAAGTCATATCCAGCAATTCGGGTATTGGCGTATTCGGATTCTTGCGTATAATGTCCTCGAGAAGTATATGCACCTTCTTTCCACACCACTCTGCCGCAAACGTACCAGCGTGACCGTCAAAGATGGCAAAATATCCATTGTCCGTCTCGACGACGCTCTGCTGGGACACGTTCGAGTCACGAGATTGCGATTGAGCAAGCGAGCTGTTCTTCTGCGAGCTGGTGTCTGAGCCAAGAGATGGAGCTGGTGTGCTGAGAAAGTTGTACAAGTATGCATGCGTATCCTCCATCGTGCGTCTGCATTTCTTGTTTTTATCCTCGGTAACGCCGACACGGAAAGTCGATCGTGGACCCGGTGCCGACTCTCCAGCTGAATTGTTCAGCGAGCCCGTAGGCACGCTGAGCGCCGGGTCCTGCTTCCCGAGCTTCTGCATTGGAGTTAAATGCGGGCTGGACTGCCTCTGTTCGGGAGAACTGCCCAGGTTGGAGAGCGACTGCTTCGCACTGGAGAACAATTCACGGGCTCGTCCAACACCACTGCTTCGGCGCTTCTTCTCCGTCTGGTCGTCTGGTTTGCGGGTAGGGCTGCGCAGGTCGCTGGCTTCGTCGTTGCCCTCCTGGATGGTGTCGACGTGACTGCTGCTGCGCGGACTCTGGGGTGAGGCGGTGTCTGCGGTGCCGTCGCCGCCGGTGCTGGCGCTGCCGTTCTGGGAAGGGTTGACTTGTTCTTTGCTGTTGTTGTTGCCGTTGGAGCTGCCAAACATCCTATTGAGAAGGCCGCCGCCCTGACCGGAGAGACTACGTCTCTTGCTGCCGGCCACGTTGGTGGTCTGCTTAGTTGCAGTGTCGCTCATGTATCTGAATCGCGGGCTCGATCAGGCGCTGTCGCCGTCCAACGGGCAAGTGGAGAAGGAGCTCAGGAGCGGGCTAATGTGTTTCCGGGGCGCCTCGACGAGAGCAGCTCGACAAAGGCAAAAGTCACAGGTGAGGCGAGGCGAGGCGAGGCGAAGCGAGGCGGTGTGCGGTGTGCGATGCACAGCGTAGTGTGTATAATAATCAGAGAGGCTCACGTCTGCAAGCTGTAGCTGGCTGGGCCCGATGTCGTCAGCGACCGAATGTCTGGTTTTGAGTGGCAGCGTCGTGGTGTTCTCTGGGTGTGGACGCGTGAGGAAATAGAGGTAGATTGGCGTGCACGCAGCTCAGAGTCTCCACCCTTTGTCTTGTCTGCGAGACTGCAGCAGTTCGCGTTGGCACAACAATGCAGCGCACAGCAATATGATAATGAATACCGTCGACTCGTGTCTGTCGCTTCGCTCGGGTGTTACGCAGAGTTGAGTGGAGAGAGGCGGCTTCGAGATGACGTGCCTGCTTCTTCACCCGGAGCTCGACGATACCATGCCACAAGCAAGCTACGACAAGTCAATGCCGGCGAAGGTGAGGATGCAACAGCGATATGCGCCCAAGTCCAAGTGGCAAGCACAGGTAGACAATGATAATTGTTCGACAACAGCGACACCACTGACCACTGCTGGTCTGCACCTTCAGCCTATAGATAGTTCCGCCCCGCGTTTGATATTCTACGCATCCTTGGAATACAGTAGTTCTGGCAACCTACCGCGAGAACGCAGCACGGCCGGATGGCCGAGTCCAGGCCAACGCCCGGGGCCGTGGCTCTGTACTACAGCAGCTCAGCACGGATCGGACGAACGTATCGGAGGCCAGGCATAGTGCAGCAATACATATTCACTATTACAATAATGCTCGCGCTGCTGATCGCCGTCTGCCCCAAACGCCAAAATACATCAAGCAGAATAGTGGTATTCGTCATGGTCATGCAATGTCGTCATCTTCGTAAGCTGTCGAGTCGTGCCTGGAGGTCATCGTCACCCGCATCACCTCCCCCGATTGCTTGCGCAACTTTCCCATCCGCCACGCCACTCTTCTGAAGTCCTGTCGGCGTCTCGCCAAGCTGCACTCTCGATCAGTACAATCTTCCTTCCGGCACAAGCTAAGCACAAGACTTACCGTCTGACTGAGGTCGACACCGATCTCATCAAGAACCTGGTTGACCACCTCTTCGCTGTCCTCTTCGTCCTCCACACCTGTCACATCATCAATTGCATCGTCCATCATTTCCTGCCGCTGGTCCATGATGTCGTTTTCCTTCTCGAATTCCATAGCTATTCGCTGTAGTGCGGGCAGATTCATTTGTCGATTCATGCTGCCAAGAAGTTTCGTTGCGCCTTTCATGCTCTGCATCATTTGCTCATTGCTCCGCACAGTCTGCGAAGTCAGCAATACCATTGAAAGTGGGCCGAGCTGGAGCGTCCTACCTGGATTCGTAGGGATATGGCTTGCAATTGCGTGCGCATCTGGTAGAATTTCTGGATATATCTGGCCATGCCATCAGCCTTGATTTCAATACCATAGCGGCGCACTCTGTAATCGTACCTTCTGGTCCGCACAAGATCCTTCGCCTGTACCTTGACCGCACCCATCTGCCCATTCTTTGCATTCTTCTTGATGTCCTGTACCAGCTTCTTCTCTTGATTTTCCAGCTTTGTTCGTTCGCGCTCGAGTTCTCTTTGCGTCTTCTCGAGTGCTCGTTGATGCTTCCGTAGACGCTCTGCTGGCGTCATGCGCTTGCCGAAGGCCCATT
This sequence comes from Pseudocercospora musae, assembly GCA_001578225.1. NCBI lineage: Eukaryota > Fungi > Ascomycota > Dothideomycetes > Mycosphaerellales > Mycosphaerellaceae > Pseudocercospora > Pseudocercospora musae. The sequence goes on along the minus strand of LFZO01000022.1, from coordinate 73,754 downwards.
CGATTATCTGGTCGCGCCTCATCAGCTATTCTCCGTCATCACGTCCAGAACATTACTCCACACACATTCATGATTGTTGTCGTGCCCGGGCTTTGTCTTGTGCACGCCCTTCAGCGGCTTCTGGCTTCGGGCTGCGCTCGATACGCTTATGATTGATTCGTTGGATAGGTTCGGAAAGGTCTTCTGCCAAAGTTCCAGCGAGGCTCTATTAAGTGGGCAGGCTACAGAATTGTTTACATTGACGAGACCTCGAGAGTGATCGTCCAAGAGGCAGCCATAGTTCTAGCTCGGCGAAAGAGTGTGCCGATTGGATGCCGGGAAAGACGAGCGCATGAGATCACTCGCAACAAACAACATTTCAACTTTGGCCGCTCAAAGTTCACCCACCTGCGCATGCATTTTGCGACCACACCTACCGACAACGAGATGAGCTAGCCTGGACACGAACACCTGCGATGAGTGCGAACAATCCGTTTAAGAACCCCAGCGCCGGGCCCTCGTCCAGCAGTGGCCGCTCCGATGGTCGCGCCTCTGGACGCCCGCAATATATGACCGTCGGCTCTGGCTCAACGTCAGAAAGCGCGGCGAGGCTTCAAGCACTTCTGGACGAGGACTCGGGGTATGGAGGGAGCATTACTGGCGACGACACGATGGAGAATACGTGGCATCCGGGTCCCACCACGGATCGATATACTCCTGCGCATACTCCTGTGCGGCCTGGAGAGACCAGTCCTGAGTCGGAGAATGAGCGGCGCGCACTAGCTGCTCACGTCCACCAGCTGTTCTACAACCAGAACCGGACAGCACTAGGCCGTGCGATCAACCAGACCGTGGAGACGCTGAAGAAGCTGCAAGAGATGAACATCAAATGGCCGGCGCATTATCCTACTGTTCAAAGGCCTCCCTCTCCACCACCGTCTAGACTGGACAAGCGACCCACCCTTTCTTCTACGCAGTCGACGTTCGATATTGAAGACCGCAGTGAAGCCGCCCCAGCAAGACCCCAGCTGCCTCGGAGAGCAGGCACAACGCTAGGGACACACCCTGCTGCAGAATCAAGTCAAGATGCCGAGCCGAAACAGCAACCTGTCGAGCCCAGACTAGTCACTCCGCAGCTGGCGCAGGATTTCTCGGTGCTGAAGATTGAACTGAAGATGGAGGGCTTGGCTCAGTCTGACATCGTGCATTCGCTGGCCAAGCAGTCTGTTGCTTCGCTATTGGACAATCAAATCACCAAGAGCGTAAGACATCTTTTTGCGTTGCGGGAACGGATCGAGGACACATCGAGCAAAGTCCTGGTGACCGGAGATCTGAACGCCGGAAAATCGACATTCTGCAACGCCTTACTTCGGCGCAAGATTCTGCCTGAGGACCAGCAGCCTTGCACCGCCATCTTTTGCGAGGTGTTGGACTGCCGCGAGAATGGAAGTGTGGAAGAAGTTCATGCTATCCCTCACGGTATCACTTACGATCGAAATGACGAGAGCACCTACCACGTCTTCGCCCTGAAACAGCTCGAGGATATCGTAATCGACAGTGACAGGTATTCGATGTGCAAAGTCTACATCAAGGATATCCGGTCTGTCGATCAATCGCTTCTCAACAATGGGGTGGTTGATATAGCTTTGATTGATGCTCCTGGACTCAATAACGACTCTCTCAAAACCACTGCGCTGTTTGCGAGGCAGGAAGAGATTGACGTGGTCGTCTTCGTCGTTTCTGCCGCGAATCACTTCACGTTATCGGCCAAGGAATTCATCTTTAATGCTGCACGGGAGAAGGCATACATGTTCATGGTGGTCAATGGCTTCGACAATATTCGCGACAAGAAACGGTGCCAGGAGACGGTTCTCAAGCAGATCGCACATCTAAGTCCGGCAACATTCAAGGAGTCCGCGGAGCTGGTCCATTTCGTGTCGAGCAATTCCATTCCTGTCGCGCCTGCTCCGGGCGGGCCTCCTGGAGACAACGGAGGAGGGAGCTCGGGCTCAAGCGGGTACTTCGACGATGGTAACAACGACAAAGACGACAATGGCGACGATGATGAGCCCAAAGGCAAGCATGGCGAGCCAGGTTCTCCCCCGAAAGACAAGAAGGGCAAAGGCAAGGAGAAGGAGGCCATTGACGACTTCAGTGAGCTCGAGGCGTCACTCCGACGATTCGTGCTTGAAAAACGTGCTCGATCGAAGCTTGCACCAGCGAAGACATATCTTATGAACGTCCTAGGCGATCTCGGCACCCTCGCAAGCGTGAACAAGGATGTCGCACAGAACGAGCTGGACAGGGTCATCGAAGAGCTGCGTCAATTGGAGCCAGTATTCGAGAAGTCCAAGAAGGCACGATCCGAAGCCGATGACAGTGTGGCCAGCAATATCGAGGAGACCTCCAACGAGGTTTACAGTCTGACAAGGAATACATTGAACGACTCGATCGCGAAAGTCGCTGAAGCCGACCTCGGCGTGCAATATCCAGGTTTCTTTGGCGCCTATGCTTATGCAGAAGATCTTAAAGCAGCTATGCTCAACCAGATTACAGAGACCGTCCGGTGGTGTGAAGAACGCGCTCGCGAGAAGACTGTGCACGGGGTGAGTAGCATCAAGAGTCTCGGACTTTTGCATCTAGGCGATCAGTATGTCGACTTGACCTTCCGCTCTGAGAAGATGTTCAAGAGTCGCCGTGACGCGCTGTCGCGACAAGTCGACTTCGAGCCCGAGCTCTGGGACTTCTTCGACTTGACCAACATCTGGGAACGACAGGAAAAAGTCGCTGGCACAAGCATGGCTGTGACAGTTGCTGGCGTCGTTGGTGGTCGCATGCTCGGTGGCGTGGGCTGGCTCGATGGCGCATTGACGGCAACACGAGTCGTGGGTGCGAACAACCTCCGGAGGGCATTTGTGCCAGGTCTGATCTTGGCTGTTGCTCTCGGTGTGTCGTATGCAATCTCGCAGATTCCGCAGTCCCTGCCACGACGCCTGAGCACGAAACTCGCTGCACAGCTTGCGGCTCTAGACTACACACACTCGAATTCTCTTCGAATCAGTTCAGAAGTGCGACGGGCACTCAGATACCCAGCTGACAGGCTTCGCGAAGGCCTGCGGCGCAAGATGGAGCATCTTCAGGAGAAGAAGCGCGAAACCGTCAAAATCCAAACCGAGAGCGAGGTAGCCAGGAAATACTTCGGCAATCTTGTGCGGGAGAGCAACGACATCCGATCCAGAGTGGAACGAGTAGACCTTGAAGGTCCTGCTCCTGGCATTGCCGCCAGTTATGAAATGTGAATGAGTTCTTTTTCTTGAGTAGGAGCGAAGCATCAGACGGCGTTTAAAATGGGCACTGAGCTTGGGCAGAGACCCGAGACACAGATCATGAAGATATCCCCCTGGCGACTTTGGCGCATTGCATGTAGACGTACTCTCCTCAGCTACATAGTTTCGAGCCTCGTAATCATTCATATCTGGTTTCAATGCATGCTCCGATTCCGTTCCTGTAATTGCTCGAGTCCCAAGGTCATGCCCCTCGCTGGCTGGCCTCGCATGCGCAAGGCAATCTGACCTCTTCGGACTTGGCTTCAACATCTCAACCAACATGTAACCTACGACCGACTGCTGCGCCAAATGCGTGGTCCAGACAACATCAAGAATCACCATGAAGAAGACACTCCTACTCGTCTTCATACACGGCTTCAAAGGCGACGATGCGACATTCCACAACTTCCCAAAGGACCTCCGTGCTCTCCTCTCACATTCGCTGCCGAAAATTAACGTCCTATCCGTGCAATACCCAAAATACGAGACCAGAGGGGACCTGAAAGATTGTGTTGCGAGACTAGTAGAATGGCTCCAGAACAAAGTGATCGATCTCGAGGTCGCGAATGGGACACCTTCGCCAACCGTTGATCCATCGGTACATGTCGTGCTATGCGGACACTCCATGGGTGGAATCGTTGCTGCGGAAGCACTCCTCAGTGTTGCAAGAGATGATCCAGTGCCTCATTCAGATTGGAGTACTTCTGGGAGCAATACTACTTCGACACCACACGATGGGACCACTACGCCGCCGAGGGACACTTCGAGGCTTTTCTTTCCATATATACGTGCTGTACTGGCATTCGATACTCCATACCTAGGCATATCTCCCGGCGTCCTTGCACATGGAGCCGAAGAACAGATCAACCACGCTTCTACCGCCTACAAAGCTTTCGATACCGCCAGCAACTTCTTTGGCTGGAACTCTCCCAAAGCTACGACCCCGATTGCAAACGCTTCAAGTCGAGGTCTGCCAGCACCTGAAACTACCACTGCTACCAAGGCTGGATGGGGACGCTGGGGCAAAGTCGCAGCCGTCGGAGGCGCAGCAGCCGCACTCGCCGGTGTCGCAGGAGCAGCATATCTGAACTGGAACCAGATAAACCAAGGTCTCGCATGGGCAGGTAGTCATCTGGAGTTCGTCGGCTGTCTCGCCCGAGGCGCAGAACTTCAGAAACGTGTGGAGAAGATGGTACGTTTGAGTCGAACCCATGATCTAGGATTCGCGAATTTCTATGGTGCTCTTGGAGAGAAAGTCACGAGTAAGACGAGATACGCTGGGCAATTCTTGGGTGAGGATCGAACATTCTGCGTCATCCCGAAGAACAGCAAGAATAAGATTGAGAGTGCTGGAGCGAAGCACGATCTCCCTTCCACCGAAACACCGCCAGCGTCTAAGAGGCGGAAATCTAATGAAAATGAGCAAGAACGTTTGGAAGCGGAAAGCGAGCAAGTCCAAGAGTTTGCCAAAGATTCGTCCAAGAGTAAAGGACTGTGGATCAGATGTTGCAATCAGGCTGCGAATGATGAGGTAGCTGCACATACGGCGATATTTGCGCCCGATGCGAATCCGGATTATCATGCTATGCTGCCGCGGGCAAGGGATCAGATCGTGGAATGGATCGATATGGCTTGGTATGAGGAATCTACTGGGAAGGGAAATGTTGCGGAGCAAGGCACCACGGCGGCAGATGAAGGTGATATTGAACATGTACCTGAGCAGGTGAGCGAGGAGGCCGAGGATTTACTTGGATGAGTAAAGCACGACGGCGGGAGATGAGAACGATATTGGAGATGAGAGCACGTTGCTGTATATCCTCGAGTGATAGCGCTAAATCCCTCAATCCTGGATTTCGTGGGTTCCAGCGAATGAGATATCCTGATTCCAACGGGCCGCAAGATCCACTTTCACTCAGAAGTGTTCAAGACGCTGTACTCGGATAAACGATTTATATGTTCCAGGATAGACGGTTTCTTGATACCCAGAATTGAAATACACCTCCCAAACAACGAGCATGCCGTGCGGTTGCCACTGAGCTCGGACCAAAACCAAAAAAAAGCGCTGACATCAGAGCCACTCTATTCTATCTAGAAGAAACTCCGCGCTGTATCATGAGCTTGTCATCTTCGTCGTCATCATCGTCAACTATAGCGCATGCATCAAACAGATACGTTGTCCAATCCGTTGAACCACGAGCCCGTCTCGCTCGAGCACACTATGACTTCGGCGGACTGAGCGTATCACGGTTCAAGGGCAGCATAGCAGTCTCTCGTCCAGACTTCTCGGGAGTGCTCGCACCAGCTGGTGTGCCTAGACCTGAAAGCGGACTGATGTAACCGGATGGCGGTACTGGTATCGAGATGTCTTCCGGACTTCCTGGAAGGATTCGATCGGGCACGCCATCGATGTGGATTCTCTTGGAGCTGTTGCTGTATGACGCTGGGATGATTTCGATGATCTCGTCACGAGGAAATTGTAGACTGGGAATGTCGTGTGCCGAGCATGCCATTAGGTAGCCGTACAGCACGCGCAAGACGGACTCGTGGGCGATGATCAGAAGGTCATTTTGTTCGCGTTCGAGTTCGAGGATGATGGGCTCTAGGCGCACGGCCAGATCGTGGTAGGACTGTAGATAGGTCAGCAGATGACAACAACAGTTTTCACTTGGAGGAGGTACCTCAGCTCTTGGATATCTGTGGTGGTATGGATCCTGTTCGTGTTTTGCCACTTCATCCGGGAAGAGCTCTCTTATCCTCCGCTCGCTGAGCTTCTCGCAAACACCTGGGTTAAGTTGGCTCATTTGACTACGTTGGCGCACACGATAGCCCTTTTGTTCGAGGAACTGAGAAGTCTCGAGTGTCCGCTTGCGAGTGGAAGTCCAAACGTTCAGTGGCTTTAGCGCTGTCGACTCAGGTGCTCCGTTCCTGATCAGGCTCTGGCGTTCCATTTCTCGGTGGGCCAGCAGTGCTTCCGTCATTTTCCGTGCGTAGTCCTGGCCCTCAGCGCTGAGATGGGCATCGCCTTTGAAGGTCTCCTCGTCTCGGGTCGTGCCAGCTCTCACGAAGTACATCTGTCGGCTCTTGATGTGTAGATTGAGGAGGTAGAAGACGATTCGTTGCGACAGGTACCCAAAGTTGCAACGATTCACAATCACTCGCTCTCCGGCGTTGATCATCTTGACGTAATGTAGATCAGGCTCCTCAACAGGCTCGAAGTGAGGTATGCGGGCGTTTATCCGCCTGAGGTAGTCTTGCACGGCATCCTCGGGCTTCCAGCCAATGTAGTCCGGAGAAGTGATCTTCACCGAGCGCACGTTCTCCTCGATGATGCGGTCGTCTGTGCACGCTGATTCTATGAAGAGTGTTTGCACGCCATGCTTCTCGAACTCCTTGGCAAGTGCGCGGCGGCCAGTAGCCAAAGGATTGACGGCATCGTAGATGGCAATCTGCCCGTTCTCGTGGTTGAGGAAGTTGAAGATGTCTTGGCGGCATTTCTTCAAGATCTTGTTGCGCAGCAAGACCGACGACGTGCTGGCGTTGACGTGGAAGTAATCGTCAGGTATGTCGGCCTTGGCACCAAGGAAGCCACGCCGGTAGTCACCAAGATGGAAGATGTGCGTCTTGACTCCGAGCCAGCGCAGATAGCGGGCAAGAGCGACACTGACATGGGTCTTGCCGCGCGCCGGGAGACCAACGGTGGCAATGACGATGCGTCCAGAATGGAAGAGGCGGCCGGATTCGGTGGAGTACAGCTGGGCAGGCGCCATGGACTCTTTCTCGGGCAGGTCGTGGATGGCATCGACGTACGTGCTCGATCTCCTTCGAAGGTTGGGCGCGGTGGCGGCCACATCGGCCGTGCTGTGCATGCTGCGTCAACGTGGATCAGTGCTCGCATGGCTGATGGAGGTGAAGCTCACAGTAAAGTGTCCATGCCGACTGCTGTATCGGATCTCGATATACCACTTCCATTAGGTCTGTTCTCAAGCTGCCCCGACGCCGAAGTGCCAAGACCGAGCTTGGACGCCGTCGTCGTCAAACTTCACCATCTGCTCCCCGAAGCACCACTGTCGACTTGGAAGCTACCTCATCCATCGACCTCTCGCCCTCGCCCTCGCCCTCGCCCTCGCCTCGCCCTCGCCCTCGCCCAAAATCTGACGTGGGACCGCCTCTCACAATGGCGACGCCGCCTCCCACAATGGCGACGCCGCCTCCTCTAGAAAAGCCTGCAGTGCCAGCACACTTCCATGCCCTTCCGCCACCAACCCTCTCACCACCGCCCACGAACGCCTTCATTGATGCAATCCTCAACACATACCGATCGATACAGGAGCGGAGAGGAGCGCTTGGTTTGAGCAACCCCGGAACAGTCGATGAGGTCGCGAGAGAGGTGCAAAAAGGTGTCTTCCTTAACAACCAGACCTTCTCTGGTTTGCGAGCAGAGCTCAACAAGAGCTTCTCCATCTTTCCACTCTTCCAGATCAGCCATGCCTTTTCCACCGGCTCACAACTGCTGTCGCCTTACACATTCTTGGCCATTTACGGCACAAACAACGTATGTATCTCGCCTGATCATCGCAGAGCTTTCATCGGCTGATATTGTTCAACACAGATCGTCTGTCAAGCTCAGCTAGACTCAGATGCATCATTCTACGCTCGATTCAACTCGCGAATCACCAACCGTTTGGTCTTCAAGTCTTCAGTGCAGATCCAGCCTTCGTCAGGCATGAACCCTGGCGGAGCGCAGGTCTCGCTCGAGCAGGACTACACTGGCGCCGATTTTACCGCCTCGCTGAAGAGCATCAACCCTAGCATTTTGGAAGGCGAACTCACGGGAAACTTCATCGGGTCATATCTTCAGAGCATCACACCTAGGTTGTCACTCGGCCTAGAGGGTGTCTGGCAAATACCAGGTGGTGGCATGGGGCCCGAAGCAGCTTTGAGCTACGCAGGACGATACAAGGGCGACGATTGGATAGCAAGTGCTCAGCTCTTGACTCAGGGTGGTTTGCAGTTGAGCTACTGGAGAAAATTGATGGACAAGGTGGAGACTGGTGTTGATGTCAATCTCCAGTTCGCAGGCCTGTCTGGAGCAAACCCAATGATGGGCGCAGCACGAAAAGAGGGTGTTGCGACACTGGGCACCAAGTACGAGTTCTCGCGATCCATCTTCAGAGCACAGGTCGACAGCCAGGGCAAGCTTGGATGTCTGTTGGAAAAGGTCGTTGCTCCACCGGTGCGCGTAACGTTCGCAGGCGAGCTGGATCATGCTAAGGTGAGCCTACTCACTCTGGCTCTATACCCTTTGCCGTCTACTAATCTTGAACTCTAGAACTCTGCTAAACTCGGTCTCGCGGTATCCATCGAAGCGACCGGCGAGGAGCTCATGGAGCAGCAGGACAAGGTCCAGCCGGCCTCTCCTCCCTTCTAATTGCAATGTTAGCAATGGCTTCCGGATTAATTGCCGGTCTTGTCACTCTTCTCTCTGTATATTAAAAGCTGATGGCAGGCCTTTTTCCGCATACAGCCACGTGCGGCTAGCTCTAGAGTTGTCATCGGGCCTGGGCTGGGTAGCGAATGGTCATTTAGCATAGCATGTTGTAGCGTGGAAGCAGGCGCTGAGCTGTGTTTATGCTAGCTATGTAGAAGCATGAGCAGTGGCGAGTGTACATTTACAGTCAGTCGATGATGAGAAAAATTATCTACTGCAGTACCCTGAACGCTCCCATCCATTGACGTCTTCCTGCCGAGAGGGGCGACTTCCGACAGCTGTTGAAGGAAGGAGAGCCGCTCTGGAGCGCTGCCTTCAACTCTCGCTCCTTCACACAACAACACAGCAAGACTACCTAGGTACGCATTATGGGTTCGATGAACAACACCATCGAGATCCCGGTGATCGACATTAGTGCTCGCAATGCTGAAGCTCCAAAACAACTACTCGCCGCAGCTCGTGACTTCGGGTTCGTCTTCATCTCAAACGAAAACGAAGCAGGAATCTCGCCAGATTTAATCGCCCAACAATTCGCAATCTCCAAACAATTTTTTGCGCTGCCGACAGAGATCAAAGCACAGGTCTCAATCGCCTCAAACGAAGCTGGAAAAAATCATGGATGGCTGTCTCAAGGCGTGGAGAAACTTGATCCTGCAACGCAAAAGAGACCCGATGTTAAAGAGTTAGCCACCCCTACCCATCCTATCCTACTAATCACACAGACCAAGTTTCTGACGCGTTTTCAGGGCGTTCAACATCTCCCTCCCCAACGCAGACGGAACTTTCGAACAACCTCTGCCGGAACCTATTGCCTCCGGCCTATCCTCAGTAATCGAGTTCGAAAATGCTTGCCATGAACTCTGTCAACGAATCCTCGAGAAATTCGCTATAGCCCTCGAGATAGAAAGTGACTGGTTCACTTCCCGACATGATCCATCCAAAGGTTCTCTAGGCTCGATTTTTCGGTACCTGTATTATCCCGCCCTATCATCCTCCAATGATGAGATCGATGTCAGAGCTGGAGCACATTCAGATTACGGAAGTATTACCTGTCTATTTCAGTCACCTGGACAGCCTGGACTTGAGATAAAAACACCGGGTGAGGCGTGGGCTCCTGTTCCTGTAGATCCATTAGGCAAGGGAGGACCGCTGCCGATATTAGTGAATATTGGGGATCTTCTCGAGGATTGGACTGGAGGGCTACTGAAATCTACGGTCCACAGGGTTGTGTTTCCGAAAGTTGACCCGGGTGATAGATATACCATTGCGTACTTCTGTCATCCGCTTGATGAGGCTTTGTTGGAACCTGTGCCTAGTCGGATCGTCAAGGACTTTGCGGAGAAGAATGGGAGGAGTGATGCTGGGAAGGCAGGCATTACGGCAAGGGATCATTTGATGGAGAGATTGGCGGCGACATACAAGATCAAATGAGTATTTCTGATGATTGATACTTCTCAATGTCTGTCTGTCCCTCTACCGCCATGCTTCGTTACTTGCTTGTGATCGAGCTAGAAAACTGACATGGGTATCTCGAAAAAGAAAAGACCACGCCCTGTCTCACATCGCATCATCTCCCGTTCGTATCATTTCGAGCCCTTGCGGGCACTCTCGTAAAGAACAATACAGACCTGACCATTCTGTCGTACACTGGTCATCGGTCTCCGCATAAGCTAGGTATTACTATCGTAAAGTATGATGTTGTCGCTGAGCCAGAAGATCTTGAAGTGCGGAGAAGTTCCTCAATATGCGTTTGTGTTCTGGGGCCCAAGGAGGTATTCAAGCATATCGTGACCGCCTAGCTGTGGGCCATACATCGTCTGATCCACATCGGCGCCCGACATATTGAGGATGGGGTCAAGTGGCAGAGCAAGCCAGTCCTGCGGGTTGTCGAAGTTGCCATTAGGGAAGGCATCATAACCTCCAGTACTGCCATTTGCAGATCCAGGGCCATTGATGTTCTGGGTATTGGTGGGAGAAGTACCAGAAAAACCTGGAGGTGGCATGACGGAGTACTGGTTGTCTCCGCCCATCAAGTCGTAGGTCTCATTGGAAATTCCGTATGTCGCAGTGCCTGATGTTATCGTAGCGGACGGTGAAACCATATTGAAATTGCTGTTCCAGCCTTGTCCGTTCTGCATAGCGCCGGAGACTGGTTGCGGCGATTGCGTCACAGTCGACCTGCTGTTCGAGTACTGAACGCCACTATTTGGACCATGACCGACGTTGTACTGACTCTCGCGTCGACTCTTACCAGCGCGTCCGTCTGCTGCGATGCGTATCAAACGAGGTCTGAGATTTTGCGAAAGTGTGTCAAGGAGGTCAGCGAAACGACTAGCCACGTGAACGTCATCGACGATGCAGCCTCGCAATGCGCTCACTGTGCGCTCCATCAACTTGAGGGAGTCCGTGACATCTGCTTCGGTGGCACCAAGCGCAAAGGACTTGAGCAGCATGATAGCTACACTAATGATGCGGAAATACGTCCGAACTGGCGCATGTCGTAGGAAGCCATCGGGCTCAAGATCGTCGACCACGATCTTGAGCAAGTTCCTGGCAGCATCACCCACAGTGACCATGTAGTTCCGGTCGCCACCGAGCCATTTGGAAAGAGTGGAAGGAGCAATTGCAAAGTCGGCTTTTGGTCCTGAGTTGGCGTCCGCAACCGCTGCGCGCGCCATCTCGAGGGGCGGGTCAATGGGTTGAACGGGAGACGGGTGGTCGTTTGCGCAACGCTCGGCAACAGCTTGGAGAGCCAGAGCGTTGATGTAGCACCGGCAGTACTCGTATTCGATTCCCAGAATAGCTCGCATATGCTTCGGAATTGATACGCAGTCATCAAAGTCCTTCTTCCACTCGTTCAATGGACCGGCAAATTGGTCGAGCGTACGCTTATAGTCGCCATTTCGAATCAGATCGCGGGCGAATGTCTTGTTCGCGAAGATCTTGTTGTTGCCTTCACGCATAAGCGCGGCCATGCGAAGCCAGAAGTGAAACGTAATCTCATTGATGCTGTCCTGCTGGCCATCAATACGCCGTCTGAATTGGTCGCTGTCTTCCGGCTTGCTGTAGTACCCGGGAAGCATAGATGTGAGGCCCAGGCGGCCGCCTGTCTGCGTAACATACACGAGCAGCAGATCCCGAACGTTACCTCGTCGTTTATCGTACTTCGTAAGGTCTTCTGCCGACAGCGAGTGACCATCTGTGGCGCGAGCATGTCGCTGCCATTCGCTCGAGTCGAAGACGCCGATCTCCATGGCAAGCGACATGGCCATTCCCAGCAACATCCAACACATGCGATCGCTCCGCCAGCACGGCTCTAGCCATGCATCCATGCGATGGCCACCAATGCCTTTTGGTACGCCATCTTCGGAACCGATGGCGGGGGTTCCCCAGGCCTGTTCAGGGACCATGAGATCATCATCGTCTTCATCAGGTGGAAAATGCATGGCACGAGGATGCCATTCTGTCAGCAGCACGAGAGATTCCACGCTGCCCAGCGTCCTCAATCCTTTGCGTAGCAAAGGGTTGACATCGCAACTCGGTTGTGCTCCAGGGCCGCCAGCGCCACAGAAGCCACCTCCAAATTGCTCCTGGCCCCAGACCACGCGGTTGATCATTCCCGAAAGATAAGTCCATAGCTTTTGATGGATGGCGTAAGGCCTACTGTGAGACCCAGGTCCGTCGAGCTTCATATGACGAGAAGCAATCAAGAGCATCGTGATAGCAAGCATTGGTTCCTCCTCCAGCAAATTCTTATGACTGCTTGGATGCTTAAAGTCTGGTATTGCGACAGGCGTCAGTGGTGATAGGTGCCGGTAGAAGTAGAGTATGTAATCAATGCCTTCCTTGGCTGTCATCCAACCGGCGCGCACGAATTTGAATCGCGTCCAAGCCTTGATCGCTTCTGCGTAGCTTGCATTGTCAAATGGCAAGTTCTCGATAATGCTGTTCGCTGGGGCAGCACGGTCTGTCGAGGTCTTCCAGAGACCGTCATTCTGGAAAGGCGCAAGAGGACCATTGGTATAGCTGGTGCCAGCTGGCACTCGATTCAGGATCGGACTAGAGGTAGACGCCTGTGAGCCTGCTGTGAGACCGGTAAAGCTGGGACGTATTCCACTGCTAGTACTGTCGCTCCTGGTCAGGCTAGCTATGCCCGCCTGGTAGAGCACTTTGAGAGCATCATGGCCCCCATGTACTTCTGACTGCTGTAGTATGAAGGCCGTATGCTCTGCTTGCTTCTCATCCTCTTCGCGATAGGCAATCGGTTGGGGTGCGATCGGTCGGCGGAGCGGCTGAGTACGTCCTATCGAGCCGCCAGGCGTACGAGGCTGTTCGGGACATTCGTCGTCTTCCAGCGGGCCATCGACAGGTGGAGGCTCAGATGTTCTCAATCGCTTGCGGTTGTGTCGGATCTCATATACAGGCTCGTCACCAGCCTCAGAGCCGGTATTGTCGCCGTTCTGGGTCTTTTTCTTGCGACGCGTGGCAGAGAAGTAGCATTCCTTGGCTTCGCGACGACATCTCGTGCATGGCGGATCGTGAGGATTATCTACAGACCCCAGATCACAGCGTACTTTGCGCTGCCTGCATGGTATACATGCTGGTCAACGTTCATGTCAGCATCTCGTACTACACGCCTCGAGTAGATTGAATCACACGATACATACCCTGATACGTGCGTTGATGGACCGCCGGGTTAGCACTGGCATTCTGTGGCTTTGGCGGAGAGTGAGAAGTGGTGGCAGCATACTCAGTATGCACGTCGCCGTTCGACAGTGAGTATGCGTGGGTCGCCATGGTCGCTCGCGTGGTTCAAAGAGCTGCTGAACCGCAGCAAAGCGCTTTCGGTGTAAGCCGCGCACTATATGACGGAGGGCCTGGGCCTGGGCCTATAAAGACCGGCCCGGACAGCGTACAGATGTTCCGCTCTCGTTTGTGTTCCTTCGCCGAACGTGCGTGGGGTGCCACTGGGGTAGCAGTGTGCTTCGTACGCTTCGTGTCTCCGTCAGGTGTTGTTATTGGGGAGCAGGATGATGCAGATTTGGATGGTGTGTCGGGGAGGATTCATGCTCATCTTAGCGAGTTCATGCGTCGATAAGCATCAGGCTGCTGGTTGTTGCTGATTTGCTTGTTGTGCATATTGCAGAAGAGTGCTACAGTAGTTCTATCGAGTGCTCGGAAGCGCCTAATAGCCGACGCGGCGGCTATGGCTAACACGAGCCAATCGCTTCGAAGGCTGTGCAGCTCACGTGAAGCCAGGCTGAGATGGTGAATTCAAGCTTCACACGGCATGCTGATCATGGTGATGGCGGTGCGTGCATACATGTACTGGTAGCCGAGGCTTCACGTGCACCGGGGTTGATAAGGAAGGCATGAGGAAGTGAATAAAAGGCTCTGTGAGAAGCGGGAGCGACAAGAGGCTTTTGAGCATCTCGCTCGCTGCTGCTCATATCATCACGCTGCTAACGGCGAACTCATCCGCTCGCATGCTAATGGACGCGGCAAGGCAAATGAATTGCCCTACAATCCAATGTCGGTCGCTTCTTTGGGGTCTGTCTCAGAATCACGCTTCAAGGTTGTGCAACCTTCACGTGCATCACAATATTGTCAACCCCACGCTTATCATGCTGCCGATAAGTTGATTGATGCTCGCATTGATGCGACATTCCTCGCCAATTCCAAATCCTGTCATGCTTGGACGATGACACTGCTATGTTGCACGAATGTGCTGCGCATGCATCATTTCGTACAAACGGCACATCTGACATGGTCTTGATGTTGTTGATCGCGGGAGTTATCTGTACTGAATCCTCAACATGTGAGTATCTGCCGAGGCGAGGAGAAGCTTGGCCAGCATTCATCTCGATCATGTCGCAATGCGCGTCTGACGACTGGGACAGGTGCAAGGATCCGTGCGGATTCTTTGGAACGCCATGTCGCGACAGTCGTCCATAGTCGAGTCGTCGAAGCCAAGCTAAGCGTTTCTGGCCCGCTGAAACAAGGGGCGAGCTGTCAATCACTCTAGCCTGCCATGACACGAACGAGGAACTCCGTTCCTGCCGCTGCAATGATCTGGTGCCACGGACCAAGCAAACAACCACAAGCTCGCTTCACCTGGTCTGCTTCGGCCAGCCTGAAGATCAAAGAGCAGGGACTGCTGCGATCAGCCTGTATGTCATGTTGTGCAGACAAGCACATGGACCAGTGGCGCAATTAATGATTGACGCCTCCATCTCATCGATTTTGTGGTCGTGATCTACTGTGTTTCGAACGCTCTCGCGTAACGGCGAGCCGAGATCATGTCGCTGAGGGACAATTCGACGCATGCCATTGAGAAGGAGCACCTTGGCTGATTTTGCTTGGTAGTGATGGCCGTGCAAGCCAAGCTGCACATGGCACCTTGACATCATGGGATTGCCCCCGAAGAGCCAGGTCGTCGACCGTTTCTGTATGTGAAGTCTCCTTTCTGGACATATTCTGTGCTGGACGCATTCTCCTGCTGCAGGTCAGTCCAGCTTGGTCCAAGAAGGTTAATCTCAATGCCTCCACCTCGAGCAGCCCAGGTCCGTCAACAGTGCTTGGCAGCATCTTCTCTGCTCGCGGAGTCGTGTTTTGCGGAAAGCAAGGTGAGTAGCCACGCGCGGAGGAACGATTCCGTCGTTGATTAGCAGAGCATCTGGGGTCTGTGGAGAAAAGACGCGGGGTATAAGTGCCGAAGATGTAAAGATGCATGAGGGTACAGTGTCATGCTAAAACCACGCAGTACAAGATGAATGAAAGTACAAGGGAAATACTAGTTTGTTTCATAGCTTTGTAGCAATGTCGGCACCGTATCAGCCTCCACGATTCATCCCACCCAGCGGCTCGGTGCTGAAGAACAAAGTCGTTGTCTTGACAGGCGTAGGTGATATGCTCCACGTGGACGCTCAACACTCAGTGACAGTTGTATAGGGAGCGGCAGGAATTGGATCGGCCACTGTTCGGCTACTACATCAAGCGGGAGCTCACGTTTTCTTTGGCGATGTCCTTGATGACGAAGGTTCGAAGCTCGAGAATGATCTTACTGGATCAGAGGCAGCAGTGAGATACATCCGATGCGATGTGACTTCGTACGAAGACAATCTTCGTCTTTTTGATGCGGCATTCAATGCTTTCGGACGGATCGACCATGCATGGAGCAATGCTGGCATCGGGGAGCAAGGCGATATTTTCGATCCTAGTTTGACTTTGAACGACGTCAAGACAGAGCCGAATCGATCTTTGAAAGTGCTAGATGTCAATCTGAAGGGGCCCCTTTATTTTGCTCGCATCGCTAGCGTATATCTTCGGCAAGGTGATCAGAGTGGCGATCGAAGTCTGCTGTTCACCAGCAGCGTGGGTAGGTCAATTCTCGATATGATTTTTCAGGCACCTTGCTGACGCATTGCCTCGTTGTTGGTCAGGTGGCTTCAGAGAGGATCCTATGCTGTAAGAATCCCAAGTGCTATGTAACACTATGTATTTGGTGATTGATTGCGAGCACAGTTCGGTGTATGTTCCCACGAAGCATGGAGTTTTGGGCCTGATGAGAGTGGTGAGAGATCGATTCGCGAGATCTCCATATTCGCTACGTACGAATGCGATATGTCCTTGGGCCACAGTTACTAGGATGTTTGAAGGTATCAGAGACATCTGGGAGAGATCGGGACTTCCAAGTAATCAGCCGGAAGACGTGGCCAAAATTGTTGTCGGAGTGTTGTCAGATCCCCAACAGAAGGGAGGGGCATTGTACGTTGAGGGAGGGCGAGCTTGGGATGTCGAGGCCGGATTGCTTCACACACGCCCGCAGTGGCTTGGTGAGAGGCAAACCAAAGACCTCGATGCTGGGACTTTAGTGCTAGGTAGTGGCGAAGATTGGGTGAAGAATCAGAAGTAGCCCTCATTCGACTCGCTTCTGCAGTTTTGGCTCACGAATGCTGCCTCGCACCCAATCTGGGACGAACGCTTTTACCCCAAACTCTTTACCGTCGCCGTTCTGCACCAAGAATTTATCTTCCGGCTGGAAAGAGCTTGGCTCGCTGCTGACTTTCAGATCGGTCATCTGCCCCAGACGGCACATGCCGAGGCCAATATTGCCGATACCTGCGATGAGCTTGCCTGTGCTCCGCTTGCGCTTGTCGTCTCGTTTGATGTCGACGCTTCCCATCATGTCTGCGTTCATGCCGGATGAGCTATCGTACTCTAGCAAGTCAGGGGCATCCTGGCCGTGCTGATATAGAGAGACTGGGAGTATCCTTCTGCGCACGACACCAGTATGATGCGTACGAATAGTCAGTTCTTGTCCGACATAGCAACCCTTCTTGAAATCAATACCACCCATGATATCAATGTTGCAGTTCATTGGCAAGCAGTCGTCTTTCGGCATTTCCTTTTGACCCTCGGGCACACCTCTTAGATAACGCCGAATTGTATAGGCCTCCAAAGAAGACTGGCCCAGTTCTTTCAGAGCTTCCATACCCTGCGGGTCTGACAGGATCAGACGCTCGCCCATGCCGGGAGCACGGCAATCTGTGAGACTTATGACCCCATCGTCTGTCTTCGACTGTCCATGAGCTGTCCACCGCTCACCTTCGCGCCACAAACTCCAAACTCCTAGCTCGTCAGGCGCGACCAAACGTAGCTTGAATTTCGATCGCAGCTTGTGTCTCTCCAAATGCTTCATGAGCAAGTCTGCCTGTTCAGCATCTACTTCCACCAAATATCCCGGGTCAACATCTGGTCCTTGTTGCTTATGCCATTGACTTCCTGTGGTCGGATAGACGAAAGTATCGTGGAGGACTTTTCCTTGTGCTGTCAAGAAAGCGGCGAAGAATCCGGCTGTAGAGTCTGGGCGAATGTTGTTGGTGATGATGCCCTGCAGAAACTTTGGCGTGTCTTGGCCATGTAGAGAGATCAGACGTCGATTAGAGAGCTTCGCTGCTCCAGAAGGCGGAGGTGGCAGCGGTGCAGTCTTGCTAGCAGAGCCGGTTGCATACAGGCGACACGCTTGCCGCGACAGATATCGAGCGCATGCGAAGGGTGTGTTTGATGGTCTACTAGACATTATCGATGTTGATGGTCGTGAGCAGAGAATTGAGAGGAACAGCTGTAACTCGAAGTTGCAGGCCGACGGAGCTCTACACGTACCAAGTGTTTGGCAGCACCCAGTACCTTCTACAATACTAACGATCAAAGCTTGCCTACGCTATGTCTTCGTGCTATCGTTGCTGGAGCCATTCTTCTGTTATATATACTATCTTCTTATAGCTCTAGTAATAATAGTATACTCTACTATAACTAATCGCGATTGTAGTATATAGTACTTAGATATACTTACTACTACTACTACTATAGCTACTATAACTAGCTTGTCCTTTAGAATTGTAGAACTATAGTAATCTATAAAGAATTACGATATAGAAGGAGATAGGGAGTTTTTAAATCTAGGCTTTTCCCTTTTATAAATCTAGATAGAGGGATAGCTACCTATTCTAATACTATAGAGGAATAGACTAGTAGTATAAGAATAGTAGTAATAGCTTCGAATAATAGTTACTCTAAGAATAGTAGTAATAGCTTTAAATAATAGAGTAATATAAGAATAATAATAGTAGCTTTAAATAATAGTTATTCTATATATACTAAATACTTACTTAGAGATATTAGATTAATTTTAGAATTCGTAGAATTACTAAAATAAGGAAAATAGAGGATTTGATAAACTAAATATCAAATAAAATAGTAAAAATATAAAAAATTCTTTCTTAATAGTCTCTATTGACTTTTAAGTTTTAAGTTAGTTAGGCAACTTTAGTATAGATATCTTCTATAATAATACTATAGTTACTAAATAATTCTAAGTATAGTAGTATCTCTAGTAACTCTTAGTAGATCTATAGAAGTACTTCTATACTTAATCGTTACTAATTTAAGCTTATTCGGATTGTAAGAGGTAGATCTATAAATAATATTAGTACCGAGCGTATCTCGAAGATACTATAGCCATACACTAGCAATTTACTTACTTCTAGCTATTATAAGATAAGGTCTACATTGGAGCCTGGGGCAAGGGATGCTGGCAGCAACGGCCACCAACTGTTGATATATTGCCACCCACCGACAAAGTGTTACTGATGGCACCCCCAACCATGATCTACTCAGCTGCCATGACACGGCGAATCCGTTCATACTTCTCAGTCAAGGTGATCTCGCTGTGTGGGTATCTCTGAAATCATTGCATCTAACGCCTCGAAAATGCTACTCCGGCTTCTTCTTGAAGCTACCAAACGAAGGTTTTCCTTTTAACGCAGGTTGAGCCTTCTCCAGTCCTTTCGTGAACAGCCATCGATTGTAAGCAGCCTTCTCCTTTGAGGTAGAGCTTCCATTGCTTGCTGGCGGCTTGGGCAAACCTTCAGGCTCCTTTCCACTGGCCCAATCTATGCCATGAAAAATCCCCCAGTCAGCTTGGTCAGTGTCTTCTATAGCTAGGCGCGAAGCCTCTCGTACTGCCATACTTGCGGCGACGATGTTCTCGAAGATAATTAGCGCCGTCATATACTCCTTTCTATGCTTTTCTCCGTCAATTTTGACCTTTTTAGGCCTCGGACTGATCACGACATCTTGAATCTTCCCAAAGCGTTGAAAGCGTGCCTCCAAGTCTGATGTGGTGATATTCGTGGACGGAAGCCACCTCAGCTTGCATGTCCGATCGCTTTCAGATGGAGCCGAAGCTTCGTTGACCGGCGCAGGCGCTGCCAGAGTATCTGCCACCTCTGCCTTCTCTGCATCCTCACGCTGCTCGCGATCTTGTTCCTCTTGAGCCTCTTTCCTTAGCATTTCCTCTCGCTCCTTCCTCCGACGTGCTCCATCTGCTGCTAGTCGCTTCAGTTCTCGCTGGAAGGCCTCTTCTTCCTGTGCTTCCTCGCGCTTTCTCTTGAAGCCTGCGACGCCAGCCCTTTCCCTCCGCTCCAGTTCCTCTTTCAGCGCCCGTCGCCTTCCCTCGTATGCAGCGTCTCTCTCCTTCTTTTCTTCTCGCGCACGGCGAGCATTATCGTAGAGTTGGCGTACATCTTGGTCGGACAGAACTTCATATGCGATCGAAAGCAGATGAAATTTGTCAAGAGCGGCTTGATCGTTGCCAACCTTATCCGGATGATATTTGAGAGCCGTCTTTCGATATGCGCGCCTGATCTCTGATTCTTGAGCAGAAGACGCAATGCCGAGAAGGCCGTAGAAGTCATGCGACGAGTTCAGAGCCTCCTCTTTGAGGTCGGCCATTTTTGGTCAGATCTTATGGACCAGTCTGTACAGTCTGCAGTAGCGAGCCTCGCCGTTCGTAGATGGGCTTGACCGTCATCGATCGGAATTGTCAGAGAGGCATATAGCGCGATGTAATGGTGTCACTGCCGACGTTTGCATGGCTTTAGTGAAGGTGGAAGGAACTATGGAAGGAAATTGAAGCTCACTGCTCTGTGGCGAGTCACTCAGTTGTTGAGGCTTCCGCGACCCGCCATAACACCTTGACTTTACCACAACACAACTCATTACCAGCCAACAGCCATTGATCGCCGCCGATAGCTTCATATTATTCGCACTACTACTATCGATAGACGAGCACATTCACTAATACTGCATTGCTGAAGAAACGATCGCTCCACCCGGCGCTCTGCACGACCTGCAGCAGACAGCCACAGCCCGACCGCAGCACTCATTCGCGCTCCGAAATGCTCCATCGCCGCCATAACACCGACAGCGGACAGGGACAGCAGCAACAGAGCGATGGCGGAGACGGCGGTAGCCAGAGACAGAGACACAAGCGACGTGATCGCGGGCATGAGGCTCGCTGACTGGCTCGACGACCTCACCGTGCGCTTCCTACTCAACCTCCCGCCTGCCGAGCTGAGCAGCGTGCCGCGACTTTGCTTCCAGGTCGAAGAGGCGCAATGGTTCTACGAAGATTTCATCAGACCAGCAAACCCGCAGCTGCCCTCGCTCAACCTGCGCGAGTTCTGCATGGTCCTCTTTCGCCACTGCCCGCTGCTCAGTGGATACAATGTAGCCCAGCACACGGCGGCATACGAGGAGTTCCTGTCATACAAAGTTCGTGTGCCTGTCCGCGGAGCCATCTTGATGGATGACAGCATGGACAAGGTGCTCTTGGTCCGAGGCTGGAGGAAAGGCGCCAGTTGGAGCTTTCCTCGAGGCAAGATCAACAAAGATGAGGACGACCTGGACTGTGCCGCCCGGGAGGTATACGAAGAAACAGGCTTCGATGTGAAGGCGGCCGGCTTAGTTGAATCAAATCAGGAAGGCGATGGTAAGGTTAAGTCCATTACTGTCACTATGCGTGAACAGCATATGCAGCTGTTCGTTTTTCGTGGCGTTTCTCTGGACACCTACTTTGAGCCCAAGACCAGGAAGGAGATCAGCAAAATCCAGTGGTATAACGTGAAAGATCTACCGGGCTACAAGAAGCAGAAAGGCGTGACCGGCCACGGACAGGGCGCCGCGCAAACTAGCAAGTTCTATATGGTTGCACCTTTCATGGGTCAACTGAAGAAATGGATAGGCCAGCAGAGGAGGAAGGATTCCACAGCATCCCAAGCAGGTCATCAGCGTAATTTGTCTGTGAACGATGGTTTCCAGGCGGGCTTCACCGAAGACGAAGGGCTGGACACTGAAGCAGATTTCACCACCGATAATGGATTCCCTATGCTTGTACCAGACAGGTCGGCGGATGAGTTGAAGAGGCTTCTATCTATCGGAGGACCATCTACTGCACCCGCGCCTGCTGCTGCGCCGCCGCAGAACGCTATCAATCAGAACGCCCTCCATTCGAGCAATCTGCTGGCGATGCTCAAAGGCAGTCAACATACCGGCATGACCGGAGACATTCCCCACACCCCATTTGAGCAGGTCGACCCACCAATCCCATCTCAGGAGCCAGAACCCCCTCAGATCCATCACGCTCGACATCCATCCAGTGTTGCTCAACAGCAACATCAAATACCTCTTCAATTTCCGTACTCGCCAAATCGACTGCAACAACAAGAGCAGCCAGCACGACATGCTTCGCTTCCTGCAACTGCTCTGTTTGATTCTGGATCCGGACATCTGTCTCAGCCCCAACAGCTTGGCTTTGCCAATCTCCCACCACATCTCCTGCAGCAATTTGCTCAACCACAGCAACGGCAATACAGTATGCCTGCAAACTACCTGACGGGCTACTTTCCGGGGCCGCATTTCAACCAGCAAAGCGCACATGCTCAGTCGCGCCCTGCACCTCAACACTACCATTCGGGCGTGCCGGGATCGAATGGGCAGCTTTCGAGCCCGATGCAGCCAGTCTCAGACGCGAACCGCCCGCAGAGCAGGTCAGGCTCCTACGCACCCATCGGTAGCGAGGCTGGTGTGCCAGAGCCGGCTAAGCTACCTGCGCCTAAGCTCAATGCTCATTCCATGAAGCTTCTTGACACATTAAAAACCTCAAATGGCAGCACAAGTGCGGCAGGTGTACCAGCAGCGGGTCCGTTGAATGGTCAGCAACCTGGAGGCCAACTGCAGGCTACTCTCTTGGACCTCTTTAGAAAACCGGCAGCCATATCAGTACCGCCATCGAGTGAAGGTGCATCAATGCCGCCAGCTCCGGTATCTCCAGCCCTGACCACTGCCACTGATGCTACGGAAAAGCCAAAGAAACAAATAGAGCGACGTCCCACATTGAACGAGATGACACGAACATTGCCGCCCAAGATCCAGGACGAACAGGTAGAGTCATCGCCACCCCAACAGCCGATCGCTGCGCCGCCGAAAATACAGAAGCCGCCGCGCTCTAAGAACACCACTGCAGCATCAACAAGTGCGCGGAAATTGCCCCAGCCAACGCAGACGACTGTCGTGCATAATATGCTCGCTGAACGACCAAAGTCTCTTGGCCAGCTGTATGATCCTAGCAAGCCACAAAAGTCTGTGCGTACACCATCAATAGTACAGAAACCAGCGACAGAACACAGTATGGCGCCAGTCTCCATTCTGCCGAGACCTGGGTCCAGACAGACGTCGCGCTCACCCAGACCATCACCGAAGCCATCGCCGAAGCCAAAAATCAAGTCAGCACAACCGGACAGCGGCAGTCAACCTCTTCCGCAATTTAGTATCTTGCAGAGACCAGGTTCATCCTCTGGAAAGGGTCCTCGATCACCAGTGGCTCAAAGTCCTCTTCGCCACGAGGCCCCGAAATCAACGCCACAGGTGCTCAAACGCCCATCTGCCGATACTCAAGATCCGCCAAGAATGTCCGCAGAAGGTCACAGCATCGTCCAACCCGCTAATCCTGGTCATAATAAGAGAGATCAGCTTCTTGCACTTTTTGGCAAGCCAGCCGTAGTAGCGCCTGTATCAACTCCTCCCTTCGATCTCCCGGCAGAGATACACGTGAGCAAGGAGCCACCCAATGGTACAACGCCGACGCAGCCTCAGCCGCAGAAGAACCAGTTGCTTGACCTCTTTACTACCAACAGCAAGTCACGGACCCCATCGGCACAGAAGATATCGAGCTCAACTCTAGCAACACCGACGTTGGCGGACGAGGGCCTGAAGAGCTTCTTCAATGGTAACACCGCAGAAATTACAATAAAGACTCCTGAACCGCCTCCATCGCCACAGCTTCAATCTGAGCGCAAGCCATCTTACCAGGGGCATAAGCCGCAGAATTCGCAGCAACGCCTACTGAATGTGTTTACGAAACAAAGCTCTCCAAGCGGGTTGCAGAGTCCCGGAACGCCTATTAGCCCGTTCACCCTCGGAACGTCTGCGACGAGGGAGGCGCCATTGATCGGAAGATTGCCAGGGACGGCGTACGATAGCTCGGCGTATGCCTCAGATGCAGGCACAACTGGGGCAGCCGCACCACGCAGCAGACTTGGGAGCATGACGAGAGTCTTGAGCAATGGTGGCGGCAGCGGACAGCAGACTCCTACCGAGTCCAGTACTAATCCAACAGAAGCTAAGAATATGTTGTTGGGATATCTGAATGGTGTCGTGCAGAAGGAGGGTTACAAGAGTGCAAGGAGGAATTGAGCTGGGAGTCGAAAAGAGTGGAACCGACGAGGCTAGGAAATCTGCCAATTTTGGACGGAGACGCAGCGAGCGTACCGTTGTCTCAATCTTGAGAACTGAGCTAGGGCACTACGCAGGGTTGGTGCATCCCAAACAAGTAACGAAGCATTGTGAGACACTACCCACCAGCCAAGGCACTGATGACTTCTCCCACTGCTTCCGCTTCCTCACCATGCTTCTTATTCCTTCTCGCCTTCTCCACGATCGCAATACTCGTAGCAAAAATCTCTTCGAACTCCACTTCACTCAAGTGCAATTTCTCGATCACCAACCACCCGTCGTCTGATCTTGCAATCACCTGTCCATCCTTTTTCTGGCCTTGGAGCACGCCTTTCGAAGAGGATCGATTGCTGATGCGCATTGAAAGTTCAACGCGTTGAATGTTGTCTATTGCCCGCTGTGATGCTGTTGGAGAGCATGCTGATTTGGGTCTCTGACTTGGGCAGATGAGCCTGACATTCCGGATGCAGATGAATCGAGGTTGATATGTGTGCATTAAGATTATGGCTTCCAGTCTTGAGCAATTCCATTGAATGCGTGTTGCAATGCTTCACAGGAGCGCTCGTTCATCGCTCGGCGGCTCGGCGGCTCGGCGGCTCGGCGGCTCGGGTGCCCACTGCCATTTCTCTTCTGCCTCCGACACTTCAAAAACTTACTTTGCTTAAACCGTTGCAGTCATGGCCAGTTCATGTTTCGGAGACAGACAGCACCATTGACTTCGCGGAAACCGAGGCGGCCGCATTTCCCTGAGTCGCTCACGCGGCGAGTCGCAGATCACCTACCATTCTGTTGACCGTTGACGCTTGACGGCTTCTGACGCAAATTATTATTGCCTCGCAACGCGAACATCACCATTGCGAAGTGCAGCAGGCGCAGAGCTTCGGCAGGGAAGGAGCTTCTTGCCGCTTTAGTGTTGGGACTCAGTGGCTGGCTGTGAAGCTGATGAGCGCGTTTCTTCTTGCTTGCACGCTATCTCCTACTCAGACCAGAAACACGTGACTGCACAGCCACACCGCAGTCTTTGTTTCTGGTCTGATCCGGTTCTGTCAGATTTTGCAGAGCCTGCATAATCATGAATTCGAATAGAAATTTTCGCGATAAGAATGCGCAATAACTAGGCCCTTTTTTCAAAATCGGCCACGTCTTGTTACTAGATAATTACTTAATATATCTATTAAGCAATTTTTATTTCTATCTAATGCTTAAGCAAAGGCTATAGCCTTGCATTTAGTCAAAACATCAAGAGTTTAGTTTGCATAATCTAAGTCGACAGAACCCTATCTCCTACTCAGACTAGAAACACGTGACTGCACAGCCACACCGCAGTCTTTGTTTCTGGTCTAATCCGGTTCTGTTAGATTTTGTAGTGCCTACATAATCATGAATTCGAATAGAAATTTTTGCGACAAGAATACGCAATAACTAGGCCCTTTTTTCAAAATCGGCTACGTCTTGTCACTAGATAATTACTTAATATATCTATTAAGCAATTTTTATTTCTATCTAATGCCTAAGCAAAGGCTGTAGCCTTGCATTTAGTTAAAACAGTAAGAGTTCAGTTTGCATAATCTAAGTCGATAGAACCGGCCCAGACTAGAAATCAGTGATTCGTGTCAAGCCACACACTAGCCACACACTAGCCACACACTAGCCACACACGACACACACGACACACACGACACACACACACTTAACACGATCACTGATTTCTAGTCTGGTCTCCCGAGATAGGACAGAACCGGCCTAGACTAGAAATCAGTGATTCGTGTCAAGCCACACACTAGCCACACACGTGACTTCCTATACATTTAACACGATCACTGATTTCTAGTCTGGTCTCCCGAGATAGGCTTGCACGGCCGGCTGGGAGGACCAGATCACGGCATTATTTGCTGCTAATGACGAAAATTGATCTACGTGGCTTTGTGCGGTGTAGGATCGGGCTCGGCTTCGCTTGCTCTGCTGCGCTTGTTGAGCCGAAGAGTTCGAAGACATTTGACAACTCGTCATTATGCGTCTTCGCATATACCACCAATTTCCAATGCGTTGCGGCACCCACAGCACTAGCTGTCGCAGAGAGAAGTTTGCTTTGACTTTGAATTCCTCATGGCCCAACGTCGTACCGACAGACTGGATCTATACAAGGGCACGGACTTAGTATCCCTGTGGAGTTGGCCGGTGGAAGGCATTATGACTCGCAGGACTTCTTTGAGCGTACGAAGCGTCGGAAGCGGTGTCATAGTGAGAACGACTCTCGCGTTCCTTGAGTCGAGCATATATCATAGGGCACAGACTTACGACGGCCGAGCAGAGGCCATCGAATGTGTCAGTGAGTTCCAAGTAAGCGAAGCAACGCGAGGTACGAACGTTATCTCCGGAGGCCTGCAAGGTCGGGCGGACGATGGTCTCCAGGGAAAAGCGATGATCGAGGCGTATTGTCCTATTTGAAGGGAAAATGCATTGCAAGGGCTCGTAGACGCAGGTGTCCGTTGTCGAAGGACGAGGAAAGAGGTCACGATGAAAGAAAGCGTCGAGAGTAGCCGTTTCAGAATCCGGGCCCGTCACAACACGCCAAGCGATGCACAAGTGGCGTCCCGTGCGATTGGGAATGCGGGCGGCTCTCTTTGCTGCCTGTCGGAAAGGCACATTCGGACAATTCTGCGAGACTGGCATCACTTGTGCGGGACAGCAAACAACCACACTGGCCTGCTCCGGTGTGCGCAACTGCATTTCCCGAACAGGTCTGCTGAGCATGTCTCCAGACGGCGATGAAACACGGGCAGAATGGGCGAGAGTTCACCTGGCGAAGCACAAGGAGCTCCGAGCCGAAGCCTAGCAAAGTACATGCTGCTGCTACTGCAAATCATAGTAGCGGCCCGGACCCCACTGACGGCGTGCAGGGAGCAAGATCCGGTCGTTCTCTGGCGAGCGGGCAGGATGCTGCCTCGTTGTGTCACGCAGTATAGGCTACGGTTGTCGCGAATCGGTGAGTGGAAGCTGAAACACACCTTGCGGAGGCATGCAACAGTGTCGCCGCGCGAGGGCGGTCTAGCATGGTGAGGTGGCATGGGCATGGTGAGGTGGCATGGGCATGGGCATGGGCATGGGCATGGGCATGGGCGAAAGAACACCTCAGGCAGCAGTCGGGCAGATGGTAGAGGGCATGCGTGGAAGATGGGAACTTGGGGAAGTTGGCGGCCATGGTCAGACAGCGTGGTAGCGTCGGCGCGTCGCGTGATACATAAGTTAGTCGTTAAGCTCACAGCGGTACGGACGACGGACGACGGACGACGGACGTGCAGCCTTACGAAGGCCCGCGCCAACCCACATAGTACTAGCTGGCGGCTCACACCTTGCGGGCACTAGTAATCCTGTGGTAATCTTGGGAATTGCTGTGAGCCTGGTCGTCTACATATCTGCCTGCCCTCTCTAGTCTCTACGTGTTCCGATGGCGACACTCCTTTATGTAACATCCTGGGCGTGAGAGCCGCAGCCGCCTCCCATCGACCAGGCCAGCCAGGACCGTCCAGTGCCCGGCTGCCACAAAAGCGTGCAGCTCTCCAGCTCCAGCTCGCGCTCCAGCTCCAGCTCCAGCTCCCGCAACAAACAACAACCCTCTACCACTGAACGCTGCGCGCATCATTCCACCCCAATTTCTCGCCCAAGATCCCTTGCATACGTGCGCGCTGCCAACGCCTCCACACAACTCGCGCACATGCAACCCGCTGTCTCCGCCTCGTGTCCTTGAGAGGCTCCAGTCTCCAGAGTCCAGTCCAAGGCAAATTAGCCTTTCGTCCCTGGGATAGGCCTTGCAGCACAGGAGTTGCCCATAACCGTGTTGTACTTGCCTCGACTCACATATCTCGCGCCTCCCTGGCAGCTGCCCGACTGCGATAATCGATTGATATCGCGGGCTCCCTGCCTCTGTCTCTGCCTCTGCCTGCCTGCCTGCCTGCCTGCCTGCCTGCCTTCTGTACACACTGGAATTCCGCACCACAGCGCCGCACATACCATACAAGTACAGCCCCAGAGCTTCACGTATCCAGCGCCAGTGTATAGTTCATCCAGCCCCTCACGCTACCATATTGTCAGTCCCACTGCTGTCGCCCCGTATTGCACCCATTCCTGCTGACGCCCGCGACCAGTCTTGCCTCTGACCCTTCGCTGGCCCACCGTCGACGCACGCCTGCATTTCACCACGCATTTCTCGAGCACCCTCCCGGCCCGTGCACAGACACCTCGCGACCCGGACGACCATCTATACATTAATCTAGCTTCTCATACATACTTACACGCCGCTAATGTCTCATGCTGCCACCACCACCCACCAGAAAATGGCCGTACGTTCCCCAACTGTCATGCACGTTGTATGGCCCCACCTGACACCTGTCGCAGGCACGATCGTTCAACCTTGGGCATTCCGGTGTGAAAGAGCAGAACAACAGCACAAATGGCAACGGCACCCTCACGAGCATATGGGGGAACAGTATCTGGTCCGACACACGCGAAACTCCAGTGTCGCGTGACAATGTGCACTCAGTCGCAAGTCTTTCCCACGATGTCGAGGGCAAGACCGGCTCAGGCTCGTTGGTAGATTCGTCCGTCTCAGAAGACTACGCTGCGCGATCGGCTTGGGGCGCGAAGCGAAACGCTGGCACCCGACCTTCCGTACCAAATGGACGATACCCAGACGCCAACATTTCGCAAGCGCGGAGCACTAGCAACGCGGCACTCCCGACATTGTCTGGTGCCAGTCAGGGCGTCATGAGCTTTGGCACGCGACCGCCTACAATCAATCTCAATTCGACTGCTGCTCAGCCAAGGTCCAACTTTGGATCGGCATTTGCTGGAAGCCTCACCGGGCGCGCCAACGACACGCAGGCACCATTCAATGTATATACCAAGTTCGACAGGCCTGCACCGCTGCCAACGGAACCCATGCACAGGAAGCCAGACTCTGTCATCGGAGGCTGGGTAGAGTCGACAACCACACCGTCTCCTAGCGATGATCGAAAGTCGCAGTTTCCCATGCAGTACAGCCGCAACGGGAGCATGCCCACCTCACGAGATGGAAGTCTCCCGCCGTCTCGTGGCGAAGATGTGCCACCCCCGACTTTCACAAACCCAAATTATGGCCGACCTTCCCAGCGTGTGACTCCCGTGAGCTCTCGAGCTCCTTCCATATCATCCAGTCGCAACGGCACGTACAACCCGTACTTCAGCGTCAACGCAGATCAAGTTGCATCAGGCTTTGGCCAGGTCAGCCTCGGCGGAGACAGTCGACCAAATACCTCATACAAGCAGTTTCATGGCTATGGCAGCCACGCTCCCTCCACTTCTGCCGCTGTACGTCCGCCGATGGGTACCCGCAGGAGCTCGTACGACAGGTCGCAGGAGATTGATGATATCGAGCATGCGCATTTGAAATATCTTGGCGCTGATGAGTTCACGCCCCGATCGACGAACGGCTTCTCGTCGTCGCTGGCAGATCGCTACCTGCCAGGCGGTGCTTTTGAATTCCGACCTGGACAGCCATACATGGGCAACAGTGTATCATCGCGACCATATGACTTACCAAGTGGGCAACGAACACCATCAGATTGGCAGGGCTTCGCCAACGGTGCAGTCAGTCGAAGAACTCCGCCTGCTATTCCTGAACAGCACGCATTCCTCAATCCTGGATTGCAACAACTCATGGCTGCCCAGCTGAGAAATCCTTACATGTACAGTCCTTATGCACTACAGCTCGGCAACCCGTACCTTGGCATGCTTCCGGTCGGCAATCTCGGGTTAGATGTTCCTACCACTCCGCGAGACGGACCCGTTGGCGATGGTGTACAGTCAGCTTTGATGTACGAATTCAAGTCCAACACCAAAACGAAGCGATATGAGCTTCGTGACATTTACGACCACATTGCGGAATTCAGTGGCGACCAACATGGCTCTCGATTTATTCAGACTAAGCTCGAAACAGCCAACTCCGATGAAAAGGAGCGCGTCTTTCGAGAGATTGAACCCAATGCCATTCCCCTCATGACGGACGTCTTCGGCAATTATGTAATCCAGAAATTCTTCGAACACGGCGACCAGACTCACAAGAAGATACTTGCAAACAAGATGCGTGGCCAGGTGTTGAATCTCAGCCTTCAAATGTACGGCTGTCGTGTCGTGCAAAAGGCATTAGATCACGTTCTAGTTGACCAACAAGCGGCGCTCATCGGTGAGCTCGAGAACAACGTCTTGAAGTGTGTCAAAGACCAGAACGGCAATCATGTCATCCAGAAGGCTATTGAAAGATGTCCATCCGGGACCATTGGCTTCATCATCAACGCCTTCCAAGGCCAGGTGCAACATTTGAGCATACATCCCTACGGATGTCGAGTGATTCAGCGCTGCTTGGAGAAGTGCGACTTGCCTTCCAAAACCATGATCATGGCAGAACTCATGGAAGGCATTCCTTCGATGATCTCAGATCAATTCGGCAACTACGTGGTTCAGCACATTGTCTGCCATGACGAGGGAGCCGGCAGGCAACGCGTACTGGATACAGTCGCTCGCGGTCTTGAAGTTCACAGCAAGCACAAGTTCGCTAGCAACGTCGTGGAGAAGTGTCTTGAACGCGCGGATGATGCTTGGCGTCACCATGTCGTGATCGCGTTGGCGCACTCGAATCGGCGCAGGACCGAAGGCGAAGGAGTCTTGTCCGGAATGATCAAGGACAGCTTTGGCAACTATGTCATCCGTAAGTGCTGATATGTCTTGTATAGCTTGGAGTCAGAATGCTAACAGCCCTGCAGAGAAGCTCCTCGACACTCTTTGTCCGGAGGACTACCACATATTCCTGGACGCCCTGCACCCGGCGATGCAGGTCGCGAAGCGCACCGGGTGCGGCAAGCAAGTCATGTCGATCGACAAGAAGATGAACAAGTTCGATACATACCGGAATGGATCACTACATGGCGGCAATCCAATGTTCGGTCGACCTACACCGATGAATGGCTTCCAGCTGCCATTACCGATGCCGCTGTTCACGAGCAATTACAATTCTGCCACTACTACGCCTCCGCCACTCACTTCGGACACGCAGAGTCTACAGTCATCTGGCCTTCCCAGCGTCAACGGTGATGCTGTCGAAGGCGCTGCCGTCAGCCGCAAAGGTAGCGAGCCATCAAGCATTCAAGGAATTGATGGCGTACAGAGGTGACTACTCTTAATCATCATGAAATATGATCAACCACCTACTTTCATTTAAGGCGCACCGGAGATGGTTGAAGAACAACCTTTCATTAAGTGAAGGTTTGCATAGCATGGCGTACAGAAAATTTTTTCTATGGACAAATACCATCTTTGCCAGCTTACATCGCTGGCATTACTACAGGAAGCATATGGGTACAGGTCGTTTGGGATATCGATGGGTATTGTCTACAACTTTCTTTGTATCGGTTACATGAGGCATGGATATGATCACCAAGGTGTACGAATGGGCAATGGGATACCCGAAATATGTAGGACGTAGTAAGCACGGTCAATCCGGAATGGCTTCTGAGCCTGGTGGCTTTTTGCGATGCGAGTTGGTCCCCTTCAATGTCTTCTATTGTGTTCTGAGTCCTGTCTATGCCCCAATGGGCATCTGCCTTGCTTCTCCTTCATCGCGCCCTACCTGCATATGCGTGACTAGAGACGTGCTTTCGATAACCAGCATACATTGCTGCTTTCTCCCATTTGTAGTGAGGGAGTATCTGGCAGCCAACATTCATCATCGTGCCAAATAATAATAGCCGAGATCTTCAATCGATGTGTGTCTGCCAATGTTCTAGTGATCTTCCAGCACGCTGCTACTCCATTTGAGAAGTCCCTCGATCTCTTCGATTTGGGTATGAGCATCCGGTCCTTGAAGCAGCGCGTAGGCAGTGTGGTCTTGGTTCCGACTATCAGATCTTCGTCCTCGAAGGAGAGGGTGTGGGGGCTTGATCCGAGGCGGGCTGGCCAATCCTGAACACGACATGTGCAATGATTTGCGGCTTAATTCCCGTCATAAGTCCATAACTACCATTAGTGTCGGCTTTACATTACGTTGCTCGTCGACTCCGAGTAACTCTGAGAGTCCATCATTTGCACACAACGACGGTCGCAATGCCCTGGCTGGGTGTAACATCCTGTCTATCGAGTTCCTGCTTCACACTTCACTGGGAAGCGGCTGATCAGATGGTCAAGAACACGGCGCGTGTATGACTGCTTACCGTAGCTGCCCTTGGTAGGACATGCTCACGGTAGCCAAGAATACGTCGTCAACTGTCCACAAGAAGCATTTCGAGGACTCGCCATCCACTATGATGAAGTGTGTCGCGAGCTCGGTCGTTTAATACACTTAATGTGTTCGAGTGAAGCTCTTGACGGATCTGACAATTGTCGTGGTTTCCAGAACAGCTTCCAGGAACAGGCTTCGGTCACATGAAAGAGCCGCCCGCAGATTCCAATGCAAATGAGAGTTAGGCAGGATGGTATGCCTCATTCTTGGTCGTCCTGTGCATCTTTTGCGGGGAGATGGAAGCGACCGTCACAGAGCCGCAAAGGCAGCATTGAGATGATGCTCCATTTCACATCAGTGGCGCGATATCGCTGCAGAATCTTCTTGAAAGTCACGTATTCTCGTGATGCCGTCGTCCTCGGTCGGCGCATAAAGGCTGGCAAGCTGGACTGCTGGCAAGCTGGACTGCTGGCAGTGCGGCGGGAAAGTGGAAGCAAAATGCAGGAGCAATATTTGACCGCTGCGGTCGCCCGAGAGTCTCCCGACTGCCGAGCGGCTTCGCAGCTCTCAATCAAGATCTGAGCTCAACCAGAGGGAAACATCGCGAGTTTCTATTCCTCTCTTCTTCTCTCCTAGTACTCACTTCCTACATAGCCCTGGTCCGACACCTGCGCACGCGACCATACCGCCAAGATGTCGGACACGGTGGAGACGCTGAAGGCGACTGTGGAGAAGTTGGAGCAGAGAATCAAGGATCTGGAATCGCGGTTGACTGGTCAGAAGCATTCGAGCAGCAGCACGTCTGATAGCATGCGAATGATCCTGATCGGTCCACCTGGCGCTGGTATGTCAATGCTTGCGCTGATTATCCTGCTTCGCGCGTGCAGCAATCCCATTGCCGAGGACACGCCGCTAACGTATGCTTCTGCTCTCAGGAAAGGGAACACAGGCTCCTAAGATCAAGGAGAGGTATGGCTGCTGCCATCTCGCGACTGGCGACATGCTCCGCGCACAGGTTGCTCAGAAGACAGAGCTCGGCAAGCAGGCCAAGAAGATCATGGACGAGGGCAAGCTGGTCTCGGACGAAATCATGATTGGCATGATTGAGAAGGAGCTTGAGAACAACAAGGAATGCAAAGATGGGTATGTCGTAGGCCGTACATGCGCCAATGGCTGGAGAGAACGTCAAGGGCCTGTTGCGCAATGGTGTGCAAAATTACGACTCGAGAAACGCTGACAACTGGACAGTTTCATCCTCGATGGCTTTCCACGAACAGTTCCTCAAGCCGAGAAGCTCGATGAGATGCTCAAGATCAAGTCTCAGCAACTCAAGCACGCTATCGAGCTTCAGATCAACGACGATCTCCTCGTAGCTCGGATCACTGGACGTCTTGTCCACCCAGCGTCTGGCCGCTCATACCACAAGATCTTCAACCCACCCAAGAAGGAGATGACCGATGATGTGACCGGCGAGCCGCTCATTCAACGATCAGACGACAACGAGGCTGCACTCAAGAAGCGACTAGGCACATATCACCAGCAGACAGCGCCTGTGGTGGACTACTACCGCAAAACTGGTATCTGGAAGAAGATCGATGCCAGCAAGGAGCCGGGCGAGGTCTGGAAGAGCATGCTGCAAATTTTTGAGAGCGGCAGCGCTCCAAGCGGTGGTCTGTTGGGCAAGCTGGGCTTGTCAAAGAACTAGGAGCATATTGCGCTTGTTGCGTGCGCTTGTTGCGAATCATTGATGTCCTAACGCTGGGGTGATGGAAGGAACGAAAAAGGCTACAGATAGCCTCAACTTTGCCGATGCAGTCCGCTTAGGCTGCCGTTGGTGAGTGTGCATAGAAAGCCTTAATTTGCATGTGTAACATAGGGCGTCTTGTATCAGTACGTAAGTCCCTAAACAAGAGCATGGAAAGTATGGCCAGCTGCGGCTGCCACCCGCGTTGTTCGCGAGTTCCAATCAAGAAGCTGAATTGGCAGGAGCACCTGGAGCTCAGAAGCCCTCACTTCTGAGCCGTCGACTTTTGGAGGGACCTCTCGCCACATCTCACTTCGACTGCGGCTCGCAAATCATCGACTTGGACGATGGTGCCGGTCTGCTGTGAGGCTTGCTAACGGTCCCGCAGACAAACACAATCACCTCTGCGTGACACTGACCAGTCACAGCATTCCCTACGCTTTCGAATGATACACGTCGCGCCACTCAGCTCAGGATGGCGACTGCGACTGCAAGCGTCCTGGAAGACATGACGAACGACTCCACGAAAGGTATTCACCGCTGGGGCAGCAATAACAAGAGTCAGACACCGACTTCAAACATGTCATTCCCGCTGGCTGAGCGCACGAATACCAAAAGCACATTCACCACCACAACCAACGGGTCCACGACCTTCCTGCCTGAGCTCTACAGCACTCCGCCCATGCCAACTTTCCAAAAGCCCAACATGGGAACACCAACCCCACTGAAGAAGGGCAAAGAGACAGTCGAGAACACTCCAACTCGACCATACATCCCGCGTCGACCAGTCGGCAATCTAGGCGCACAGTCGTCTCGCGCCGCTGCCCCAAGATCACGGGCTGTCTATACCACGACGCCGCTCATCGACCGCGTCCAAGAGACTCCACCACTGCCGTCAGCCTGGGTTCGAGACCACGACCGAGCAATATGCATCTTGGATGCCCGAAATTACACCTTGCCAGCTATCGTAGCAAAAATTCGTCGGACTTTCCCTCAGATTCGTGGCACGCTCACCCCTGCCATGATCGACAAGCGCCTGAGACAGCTGGACCAAGATGTCTACATCAACTACTGGAGCATCGGGCTGGCCAAGAGCGATGAACGCGACAAGGAGCGCTCCCGAAAGATCATGGTCGATCCGGTCGGCGAGACTGCGAAGGATGACAGTAGAGCACTGCTGGAGAACGACGATACTTTCAAGCTGGACAAGTCGGACATGGCTGCTTTGAGGGTGATTGCAAATGACCACTGGCTTTGAGCGGACTGGCGACTGATGAGTTACAGGGTGCTGAGCGAGGCGCGTTGAGAGTCGATTCTGGTCTGCCGAAGTCGCAGTCATTCAGCGATGTCCAGGCTGGAGGAGTCCGACGTAACACTATCACGGACAATTTTTTAACTGGATATCGGAGCCATGTATCTTGAATACGAACGGCGCAGGCAGCAATTTCGAGTGCAGATGAGGCATCACATATGAATCATCCGTAGAGGAGAAGCCAGCTGCCAAGGAGCTGCCGGTCATGCGAGGGACATGAGTGGCATTTAAAACATGAGCACAAAGATAACTGATACCGCAGTTCGAGGGTGCTTTATAGGTCTCATCATCTCATAATACATGGCTTCCAAACACGACTTACCACGCGTTCTATACGAAGCCTGCTGCAGTAGCCTTCTCTCTGTACTCTTCAAACGTCTTAGCCGCTCCACCAATGCTGTTATTTCTCGCCCTGGCCTCAAATTCAGATTCGGAAGCACCCTCTTCTCTTCGCTTTTTTTCCTCCCAGGCCTCCTCTTCCTCAGCAATCATGTTTCGAAATTGTGTTTGCTGCCCTCTGGCGAAGTACACAGCGCCGGACTTGCGCTCGGCAACGTCTTCATTAATGAGCACATATTTGATGCCACTTCCGGGAGTTTCGAACATGGCGTCAGCGAGCAGTCGTTCCATGACGGTTCGCAAGCCGCGAGCTCCCGTTCCGGTCTTGCTAGCTGTTGTAGCGATTGTATGTAGCGCTGGCGTGGTGAATCGCAATTCGATGGAAGAGAGTGCGAAGAGCTGCTGGTATTGCTTCAGAAGCGAATTTCGTGGTTCCGTGAGCACTTTGACTAGAGCGTCGATGGATAGTGACGAGAGCGCGCAGGAGATTGGTATTCGGCCCACGAGCTCAGGGATCAGGCCGTATTTCTGCAAATCTTGAGGTTCCAAGAGGTCGAGGATATTGTAGCTTCGCTTCTTAGACTTGTCAGAGTATTCGTCTTCTGCCGATGCTGGTCGTTGGTAATAAGGTAGATGCTTTTCGAAGAGCTCATCTTCACCCTCCATTACTGTTTCGTGAGCATTACTTTCAGATGTCCCTGGTGCTGCTCGGACTGTGGCTCCAAAGCCTATGCTTCCTTTCGAAATACGATCCAAGATCATTTTGTGCAGTCCATTGAAGGCGCCTGCGCAGATGAAAAGAATGTTATCGGTCTTCACGTTGTATACTTCGCCTTTGCCGCCTCCACTTTGATCTCTCATATTTCCACCAGATAGCGGACTATTCGTAGGGTAGCCAGAGCCTTGACCTCTGCGCGGACTTTCGGAACCGCGTTCTTGTTTGGCGTGTACCTGTAATGTGGTTCCTTCTATGATTTTGAGGAGAGCTTGTTGCACTCCTTCGCCGCTCACATCTTTGCCATGCGAGACCTTGGCAGTGGCGATTTTGTCTATCTCGTCGAGGCAGATGATGCCTCGCTCAGCCCTTGTCACATCGTAATTGGCGGCAGCAAGCAGTCGCTGCACGCATACTTCGGCATCTTCGCCGATGTATCCAGCTTGGGTAAATGGCGTGCAATCTGACATGCTAAATGGCACCTCTAAGACTCTCGCCAATGTCTTCGCCATCAAGGTCTTGCCTACACCTGATGGTCCAAGTAACAACACATTGCTCTTTTCAACGTTCAACGGGGTCGGGTCGTGCAAAGGCGGCGGAGGGCCAGGCCCGTTGTGCCGTGAAGGTCTTCGGTGGTGATTCGTATTGGGAGGATATACATGTATTGTGGTCTGTTGCTGACCAGGAAACTCGTCTTCAATTTGCCAATCTTTCGTCAGCGATGGAACCGCGATTCCTGCTTTAAGCTCGCCTTCTCTACCTTCTACAGGATGTCTGGGATTCTGTGCCATCCGCCGTCGCTCTTCAGCGGCAGCTTCCTCTTGCTCTTCTTCATCTCGCCGTTGTAACTCCTGTATGCGTTGGTAGTGGTTGTATACTGCTGTAGCCAAAGTCTTCTTCGCACGCTCTTGTCCGACGACAAATTGATCCAAGTGGTCCTTGAGGATGGTAGGTGTTATGCGTGGTGCTCCAATATTCGACGCATCTCGAAGCGGACCTTCCGTTGGACCACCAGGCTCATATATGCCGGTAAACGGCTGAGTCGTGAAGTCCGAGCGGATATAGCTGCCAGAGTCCAACGATCGATGCGAACTACTCAGGTGGCGACGTACGATAGCTGATATTCCCAGGTAAAAGAGCCTAGCTCGTGGCAGATAAGTAGAGGCGAGCGTGGCCATTAAGGGCGTCGCTTAGCACTTTAAACAACCAATGCAGGCCAAGACAGCACCCAAAGAACACAGAAGCACGTGAGAATGGCAAGTGAATGAGTCGAGTAGGTCACTAGTCGGAGATGTCCGACAGGCCCCACCCTAGGACGCACAGACCGGAAGGCTAGCCGAAAAGTCTGTGCATTTCGCGCTAGTGCTCATACTTCAAATCCGTCGACCTCCAATGACATTGCCAGCGACATGACAGCGGGCATGCGCACTTGTCCCTTCGACATCCACGAGGAAGACATTTCTTCGCATGATCAGGCTCATTGTGACAGATGGATGCATTGCAACCACCCATGAAGATTCGCGGTGACCCATCGGCTTGGCGGTACGAGTTCCTGCCCTCTGCTGTCATATTCCCGCTATGACGAACGCCGATATCTGCCGCCATTCTCTGACCTACATCCTCTCAATTCTCATCCTCCCCGACCCGTCCCTCCTGACCTTCTCGGCAGCACAACCCTCACCCTTAGGCGGCGTCCCTACAAAATCCCCTCGATAGACCAAGAAGGCTCCAGTATTGAATTCACTAAAGACATTCTTAATCATATACGGTTGTTCTGCAGCAGCTACGGGATCCGTGTTGTCGATAACTTGCAGAACAGCAATTCCCTGAACGGCTTGTGGTTGGATGTCGAATTTCCATCTCGCGAAGACCTGGAAGAACGGCATGTCAGAAGCGGGAGGGAAGGGGAACAGGGGAGCGAGCTCACGTTTGTGCAATCGTGCCAAACATTCAGGATCAAAAATGGAAGATTCGGTTGTGTTGCTTGAGCGTCCAAAAACTCCCTCCTATTAGACAAAGTCTCTGTGCCAATCTGTATTCATCAGCCGAAAACTCCCAGACACCTGGAATGGGAGTTGATGTTTCACTTGACAAGGACAATCCGTTCCATTACTCATCAACCAGCAAACGCTATCTGTTTGATCTGTGACATCTATGGCTAGAGTTTGGTTGGCAAATTCTTCGGTAAAGTTACTGAAGATGTGGGCGAAGTTGTCTGCGACTTTTTCCGCCGAGGATTGAGTAAGACATGTGGGCGCGGTCGTGGTGGTGTTGCAATCTGTGTCATTTGTGTATGTTGCGGATGCGAGGACTATGAATATTGTCAAAGGGGTGAGAGAATACATGGCTGTACTGTTGTCCAAGGAAAAGACAAAGCGTTGAAAGAGCTGAATACTTTTCGGAGATTTATAGCCCATCACGAGCCATGGTGAGCAGATTCTCAGGTGCCAGCATGGAGGAGGCACTGTACGCTCGCAGTCTGAAACATGGAATGATTATCGTGTGCATGGCGTTGTGATTCGAAGGTGGTTGCTATGGCGTGGAGTCATACCATGTCCTGCAGGTCGGTTCCTGCCTTCGTGCATAAGCATATGCGCGTATTCACATAAGGAGCAGACATTTGGTCTCAGGTCTCAGCCTCTCTAGCACTATGGCACTGTTTGTTTGAGAACCGCCATTCAGAATACACGCCGCAGACCATGTTACATACACTAGGCCAGTCCACGTCAACCAGCATTCTGCTCCAGGCTTTTGTTCGGCTCCACGCCATCGGCGACAAGGGCTGAGAAAAGGCGAAGGACTGAGATCCAGGTAGATTTGACATGTTCGACGTGACACACTTCCTCTAGCCGAGTGAAGCACAAGATGTCTGGTGGCAGGTCGTGCAAATTAAGATTGTGCTTGTGTTGCGTTGGCAACATAGCTTACACTGCATAGCCAAGGCTGCAGCTCGTGCAAACTCCAACCACTTGCCCTGATCTCAGAACACGAACGTCTCTTTGAGGACCATCGCTTTCACCAGCCCATCGATTTCTTCGCCGCTCTCTACAGCTCTTCTAATCTGCTCGAAAGCGATTTGGCTTTCAACGCAGTACGCAAATAGTCCGTTTTCGGCGAGCGGTGGTACATCCAAAATTGTTACTAATTTGCTTATAGAACAAACGCCGTGAATGCGCTGAGTCCTGTCTGGTTCAACGCAACTCGTATTGCCAGTACAAGGCCGGCGTTTGACGGTCCATCTTACGTTGAGTGGCGTGAGAGCGTATTTGGGTATGCCGTCCTCATCACATCCTGGGCCGCGCAGGATTTCCTGTTGGCGAGCTTCTCGTTGCAGATTTGCCAGGCCGTGGTCTACTAAATCCGTTTCCCAACATCTAAGCATGGTGTCGTCGATTCCACATGCGTTGTTGGAAAGCTCCAGATAGGTCAACATCGTGAGATCCGCCAGTGAGTCATGAGCGCGAGAGCCGTGTGGCCACAACCCCCAAAGACTTGGACTAGCGTGATGTCGGGTATGTATGCTCACCATCCTGTGTACTAGACGCTTGAGGGCCCACATAGCCAAGCCTAAACTCCCCACATACGCTCTATCGCTATCGTCGACGGGATTTTCGAGACTCCTAGGCTTGGAATGCGTTGGTGTCGTTCTTCCGAAGACCTCATCATGTTGATCAATCCAATGCCTCACAAAGTCTTCGGCGAGTCCAACAGGTCCGAGATGAGATGTTCCATATCGCCGGTGTGCGAAGAGACGTCGTAAAGATTCCAGCAAGTCTATCTGACTATTTTTGCTGTCGAAATGGTATGCCACGTAGTCTTCAAGACGAGAGATAGAAGCACAACAGAGCTGCCTTGATATATAGTCCAAGCTGCAATTGACGATGTCCCGGTGAATTGTGGTAGTGCATCGTAAACGGGCCAAATCTTGCGGTGACAGCTGCGTAAATATTTGTTGTTGAACTTCGACAGGTAGACAATCCATGGTCGATGGGGATTTCCTTTGAGGCTGGTCTACTGTGTTCTTCTCCATTGCAAAAGCGTTCCGTAGGCTCGGATGCTGTCCTTCCGTATACTTCCGTACGTGCTATGGAGCTGATGGTAGTCCTGATGATTGCTATCCCGGGCACTCAGAGGCAAGTTCATGGTTCTTATAGTAAATGCGTTCCAGAGAGAAGTCTAATCTGCCTGAAGCTGCTTGCTGGAACCTAGCATTTGAGACAGGTGAAGTCAGTACAAGAGACAACTGGACTCACCTGGAAGCATTGAAACCCTGGATGGCACAAAGGACTGCTGAGACAACGCGACTTTGCGCGTTCTGTACATGCTCATTCTTGCTGGACCAGGGACTGTTGTCATGATTCCTGGCGCACCATCATCTAGCTCCTTTCTCGGGAGAAACAAATGTCTTCAAAGCCGAACAAAAGCACGCTACAAGCTCACAGGTGCCGCTGATGCTGTTCAATGCACTTTCCCTCTAGCACCTTCCCAAATACATGGCAATGCTGTTTCAAATGGTCCTTAAACAAAACGCCCGGAAATGTTCAGTGTCAAACCTTGAGATTGCCAATGCCAGCAGCAGCTTCGTCCGCACTCTTTTCTACAGCTGGTGTTGCTGCAGTAGACCCAACTGGGTGAGCGTTCTCCATGGCTGCATTCTGCTGTTGCTGTTGCAAGCTCAGCGCATTACCGCCACGAAGGTAGTCCTCATGCTCTCCTATCCGCTTTCCGCCTTCTTCCC
Organism: Pseudocercospora musae; assembly: GCA_001578225.1. Classification (NCBI taxonomy): domain Eukaryota; kingdom Fungi; phylum Ascomycota; class Dothideomycetes; order Mycosphaerellales; family Mycosphaerellaceae; genus Pseudocercospora; species Pseudocercospora musae. The sequence goes on along the minus strand of LFZO01000022.1, from coordinate 32,730 downwards.
ACCTCTTCTTGTATGCCTCCCTCCTCGTTGTGCAGGCTTCACCGAAAGCAGGCCAGTAAACTGCATGGTCGTATTCAAACTTGACGTCGCCTCCGTGCTCGTCCCACAGCTGAGTCTTTGGAATGTAGTCGGTCATGTCCTCATTGAACTTCATTTTCTCTTTTGTGACTGGATCGATAAAAGCACTTATCAGCTTGAAGAAGGCATTCACATACCAAGGCGTCTCGCGAATCAATGCCTTGCCGAGTCGTTCTGGATTATGAGTCTGCAGGATATTGAGCACGGCTCTAGCCTGACCGACGGTAGGAATGTTGCCGGACTTCGAATTCTTGAAGTTGATGATGAGACAGTTAGTCTCAACACCCGGCGGCATCATGTCTATGGTGCGGTCGACCATGTAGCACAAGTGGTGAATCTGGCGATCAGACATCTTGGTGTTCTGTCTGCCCGGGCTCAAGTAGAGGCAAGGCCGCTGGTCATTGTCGAAGCCAAGCTGGATCTGCTTGCCAGTCTCATTCTCCGGGCTGATATAGTCGTGGGTGAAGGTATCGGCGCCATATTCTCTCCGCCAGCTCAACGTTCCTTGCAATCTGCTGAGTGCGTCCTTCGTGTTCCACTTGGTGGCACGGAGATATCGTAGGATGCATTCGCGGGTCAGAAACATGCGCTCATGGTCATTCAAAGGCGCATCTGGAGCGCCCTTGGCCGTAGAAGTGGGAACCGCCTGCCATTCCGACACCTGGGCGAGGACTGTGGAATACTTGGTCTGTTGCTCGGGCGTGAGCTGTGCGGGAGTGCTTGGCTTGGAAGTTGCGGCTGGGCGAGGAATTGGTGTCTTCTGAGGGCCAGCGGTCGGCGGCAGCCAATCTTCTGCTTCTCGCCCAGCGCCCGCAGATGTGTCTATGGCGCTCGAAGCGGGCGTTTCTGAAGTCGACTGGAACGATGCGCTAGCGGAAACGAAAGATTGCGGGCGTGAGGAGTCGGCGGGCGAGGTTACGCAATTAGGCGTTCTCGTGAGGTCCTGCTCAACGATTTCCTTCTCGTTCGATATCGTGCCATTCTGCCCCGCTGCGTGGCTGCTGATTTCGGCCATTCCTTGTTATGCCTGCAATGCTGGGGATGCAGGGTGGTAGCGGGCGTCGGGAGAGGGGCGGGGAGGAGGGGAGGAGGGGAGTCGGAGGAGGGGAGGAGTCGGAGGAGATAGAGGCGGAGGAGTGGAAGGCGAGGGAGAGCCCAGCAGTCTGGGCGTCAAAGGTGGTTACAATCCTTCTTCACGCCCAAACGCCAAACGCCGTGTTCTGCCTTTTTTTAGCCTCGCTAGAAATCGTGCTATCAACTACAGGGTCACCTCGTGGATGATGCAGCTCGCCAAGTCCCGAAACTCTCGTCTTGCATTAATTAATTGATTATCTCGGCTCGATCAGCCTTCTCCTTATCCTGAGAGGACACATCTTCATATGATATATTGCTCTGAATGGGCCCGGTGGCCTCCGGAACGCCGTGCTTATTGACCTCCGGCCGTACGCTTGGCTCTGTTCACGCTCATCGCTCGTCACGAAGGTTCGTCGGCTAAAATGCACAGGAGCTGGAAACAAGGCTGATCCGAATGCCGGGCTTTTCACATGGCCCGGTGTAAGAACTGCATGGGTCTAGAAGGGATCCAGCCTCCTCCAGGATTCACTGCTACACGGCGATTGAGTTTGTGCCGAACGATTGCGATGGGCATGGTATCGAAGACCATCAATCAACGGCATTCGATCGCTACAGTACAGCATCGCAGCATTCTTGTACGCCGTGCTAGTATTCATCCAACAACATCGCAGAATCAAGAGAAAACAGTCATCTCGAGGCGATTCGGCCATCAGTGAAAAATGGCAACGGACGATGATAGCATTGAGCAGTGAGGTCTTGAGTCGTGAACACCGATCAATTGGCTGCAAAGAATTCGCGCAGCTGATCATCCAGGAACTTGACATCCTCAGTACTTTGTCCAGGACCACCAGCCCACTAGTCAACATCAGAACGTTAGCCAAGATCACGAACGAAGCCTTGACTTGGGCTTGGGAATGGCTCACATGGCCCCATATCGATGGGAATGGTACACACTTCCCGATTCCTGGTCTCATTCGCGCGACTTCATCCTCGGAATCCTCGGGGGCTTGGTCTTGGTCAGCTGTGCGACAGCTTGGAAATTCTGGTCATGCTTACGAAAGTATAGGTCAGTCCGTGCTGGCATAACAAGAGCCTTAGCCTTGATCCCTTTCATCGCAGCATCGAAATCGCCATCATAGGGCTCTTGTGCGGAGCAGTCACCCGCCTGCCAAGTGTAAAGCATAGCGACCATGTTGTCCGGATCTGGATCTCTGTCAGCCACCATACTCCATGCCATGTATAGACTAACCTCTCACCTTTCGACAGCGCCCAGGCTTCCCAGAAATTGATCACAAAATCTTCAATGTCCTTGAAGCCAAGCACCGACTCAAATAGCCTCTGGCGGTAGAATGGCTGGCTAAATCCCCAGCCAGAATACACGCGACCGAGTGCCTTTAATCCCACTGTCTTCTCGTCCTCCGACCAGGCGCGGTACGAATCAATATTTGCCTCTCCTTTGCAGACTCCACCGCTTGAAGCTCCTTTGCCCCCAAGGACGGCCACTTTCACGCCCTCAAGCATCGACTGGTTATGCAGTGCCGTTTTCGCGGATCCACAGAATGGCACTACCAGGTCCATGAAATCTGGATATTGCGTGGCCCATTGATATGTCTGACCTGCTCCCATCGACCAACCAAGCACAGCTCGAGCATGGGAGATTCCAAACTTCTTGGTCACGAGCTCATACTGAGCGCGAACATTATCGTAGAACGTCACCTCGGGCCAAGGTCGAATATCTTTCCGGTTGCTTGGTGACGAAGACTGGCCATTTCCAAACAGTGCTGTTATGATGATGAAGTACTGGTCTGGGTTCAGAGTCTTATCCTTGCCAATCAGCCATTCGTTGTCGGAAATCAGGCCACTATACCAGGAAGGATAGATGATCGCCGGCGAACTTGGGTCACCAAATGTCTTGTATGCGATTTGGGCGTTGGGTATTGTGCCGCCATGCTTCAGCTTCCAGTCGCCTAGGTGAAAGACCGAATGGTCGAGGCTCACGGCGCTTACACTTTGATCCAGGTCTGCCATTTGCAGGCTGTGTGACGCCAGTGTTCAGTTGAATGTATACCGATGATGAATAGCGATCGACACTCGATATAAACACTCCTTCATCAGTAGTGCAAGGAGATGAAGCTGTCATTGCTAATCTAGACATCGTGTCCACGCCAGCCGCTTGGCCATACATCGATACCTACCTGCGATAAGGCCAGATGGGTGCCGTACCCCGCCGTCTTGGCGGGGTTTGCAAAAGGCCAAACGGAATCTGATGGCAAGAACAACGACCGACGTACAAACCGATTTCAAAGCCTCTCAGCTCACCAAGAAGCACGACCACTTACTGTTCCTGGGATGAGATGCTGTGTAATGCAACTTTGTCTGAGCGCAAAAGCTTCCTTGAAGCTGACCTTGGTGGAGCATTGGCTGAAAGGAGGTTGAGCGCAAAATCACAATTCGATGACGTACACGGACAATCCGTCGGTCGACATGGCAAATAGTCCTGCCATTGTGTAGAAAACGACACCTTTTGCAATCATATGTATAGAGTTGGTAAGCTGCCCTTTCCATCCACCATCTATACTGGACCTGCCAGACTATCGTCCACTTTTGAACCGGCCTTCGCTCGGACATCATTCAAAAGCGTATCAATCAGAAAACTTGCAAGCATGTCTGGGGAACCAGAGCAGAAGAAGGAGGATCCAAAGCCTCATCACGAGGCAATGGCCGACGCTGAGAAGGCCATTAAGCGCAATCCTCATGGCAATTTCAAGGAAGTCGAAGCCAGTCGACCACAATGGGATTCTGCAGCTCACTGGCGAATGACGCAGACTGTGAACCCTTCGTGGAAAGCTGGCGATGGAGCGAACGATGGAGGAGCCAGTCTTCAGAAGAAACACATCTCTATTGATCCCTACGAAGGCGGACGGCCGGCGGCGTTCAATTACAAATTGCTCATCTCCGCAATCATTCCTAGACCCATCGGATTTGTGAGCACGCGCTCGAAAGATGGCAGTAGCACGAATTTGGCACCGTTCTCGTACTTCCAGATGGTCAACCACGACCCTCCAATGTTCGTTGTCGGCTACGCTGGAGGCTTTGATAAGGCCAAGGACTCCTTGAAAAATCTGGTAGACTCCGGCGAATGCACCATCAATATCATCAGCGAGCACTATCTTGAGGCTGCTAATGCTACGAGTGTTAATGCTCCATATGGTATCTCGGAATGGGCGCTTACTGGACTTACGCCAGCTCAAAGTCAGGACGTGAAGGCTAGTCGAGTGAAGGAGGCAGTCTTCAGTGTCGAAGGAAAACTTTACAAGACCGAAGAGTTTGAAAGTCGGGCCACCAAGGGCAAGAAGACTGGTGTGCTTGCAATGATTGAGGGTGTGAGGTTTTGGGCGAGGGAGGACGCAATCAACGAGGACAAGAATCTGCTTGATCCCAACGTGAGTTCGTCTTGCCACGTGAATCAGGCATGTGCTAATTTTTTGCCTTAGGTACTTCGGCCTATGTCTCGCCTTGGCGGCATAACGTATGCTCGTACGCTCGAAGGAATTGAGATCCCAAGACCAGACTGGGAAGAGCTGAGGAAGGACGCTGAGCCTGCCGGTCTGGCCAAACCCAAGGCAGATGGTCAATGAAAGACCGTCTAACAGCGGCGTGAGAGTCACCATTTCGGTCGGCACAAACCGAAGACTAGAGCTTAGACATTCTAGAGCTCACCTGCAGATTGAGAAAACCTCGTAAATACGCAAGCTCTTTTGTGTCAGCCTGAAAATCGACCACCCGATCGAGTTGACCTTCGTCCCATGCGAATCCATGCCACAGCAACATTCCGATTGTTCGAGACAACTCAACCGCTAATCTGAGTTCATCCATCTTTAGCTCTGGTATTTCCCGACACAAGCCGCTCCAAAAGAAGTCTCGTAGCTCATTGGCTTGTTGACAATATAGGAAAACATACCTCCCTCCAACTTCTTGCAACGATCCAAGCAGATGCTCAATGCCATACAGACTCATTCCAAAAGGCAAATACTCCGCTTCAGCCCAGTCAACAATGCCATTAAAATTCCATGTCTCAGCATCAACCAAGATATTCGATGGCAATAGATCACCATGATTAAGAACAACCGGCAGACACTCAAATCCTCCCCTCTTCATCGACACAAGAGCACATCTCGCAAGCTCTCTCAAATCAGCAGTCGGCAACTCACTTCCAAGCCTCCTCAACCTCCACTCCAACGACGATCCAATCTTGCCTTCGTTCACCCTCTCCTTTCCTACCGCATTCTTCCATCCCATCTGAAAGAACTCAACAAAGCCAGCCAACAACCTCCGCACATGCTCCTCTCTCCACATCGGCAAAACATCACTCGCCCTCACACCTGTGATGAACCCCATCTCACAAATCTGAAACTGGTCTTTGAACGTGTCAAACTTCAAAGGCTTGGGAACAAAATTCCCATATATCTTCCCAGCCTCACACGCCACTTTCCAACTCACCGCGTACCGCAGTAAACGAAATTGCAAGATCACACGCTCTTTCATTCCTCGACAAACAACGAATGTATAGCTGCATCCACCTTGCGCTCGTGCCTCGAGTGGTCTGATGGAAGAATTATGATACCGGGAGAGTAAGTACCGGTAAAGCTCTTGAGAGGAGACACCCGTTCGACCAAAGAACTCGGGAATGTCCAGCGAATCTTCTATTGTGTTCGGCATGATCGTCGGTCGCACCATTGTCTCTCTATGTGAGGGATATAGCACAGCATTATAATCATTATTTCGCGTATGCACAAGGCTTGATTCGTAGGTACATGTCAGTCCCATGAGGAGAAACACCTCTCATACCGGGGTTTGTAGGGTCTCGTTTCGTATCCCACTTCCACCAGGCGAATGTGGAGGATTGCGCTGAGAAAATGTCGAATCAAATCAACAGGACTTCCATCATGTAGCCAAGTATCGACTCAAAGCCCGCGTCAGCCCGCGTCTTGCCCACATGCGAGAGATAAGCGTCCCACGCTCAAGTGCGAGCCATTGGCAGGTGGTAACATACACAGAACCGATGGACGTTCAGAGTGTCGCCCTGTACATGCAAGGAGTCCCAGTTGTATCTACTTTCCCAAGCCACACATCTAATATGCCAGTCCAATGCCTCATAGCATTTTCCACACATATTGCAACTTATCATCACACAATTCAAAGGGTATCGGGAGTCTTATCGCGCTCTCGCACTTTCCAACTCGTCATCTCCTCATCCTAGCCCAAACGCAAATAGAAACGCCTCGGAGGTATCGCTTCTCACGAGCGAGGTCATGATCCAAAGTCCCAATCAACCGGAGAAGAAGAAGAAGATGACGATGATGAAGAATATGCAGATGCAGATGCGTGCGCCGCACGTCCGTCGCAACGGTCCTTTCTGCCGAGTCAATTGCCTTGACCATTCTCGTATCCAATGTGGACCCTGTCTCAGGTGCCAAAAATAAACCATCAGGATTTAACCGAGGATGCACTTCAAGTGCTGAACACCGGAGCCTTTACCAAGACAGACCGACCTCGGACTGAGATACCGATGCCGGCGGCCATTCGTACTCTCGGTGGAACATCGCGCTCGCCTTGAGCACTCTCGGGTCTGTGAAGACTGCTCGAGCTGCCTCCAGCGCCAGCATGTTTGGCAGTTGGCTTCGATTTGCTCGTTCCAGTCAACGCGCTGAGCATGCTTCTCTTTCGTGATTGATGCTCAGGGTTGTTGGTCTCAGTCATGTCTGTGACATCGCTTGTTGCACTCTTCATTGACGCCCTCTCGGCCGCATCTTCGGCGACGGAAATGTGTAGCGGAGGAATACCAGATTCTAGCTTCATTTGTTCGGTCATGATGCTGTAGCCAGGAGGGAAATAGTCGATTACCACGTCTCGACTCTCGAGTGGTAGGTGTATCGCTATGCTCACGACAAGCTCGACGATCATGTGCACGCCTCCCTCAAGGTCCGAAGGGGGAGGATCGGCCAGGTGTACAGCAAGTGCTTGACACAAGTTGTCTTTGAGCATGTCTGTGAGCCGTTGTCTGTTCTCTGGGCAAGATGGTGATCTCAATGCTTCTTGCAGGCCCTCGAGAGTAGCCAATCTCCAGTTCACGATCTTGGATGTGAGGAATTCTTCCTCTTCTGCCGTTTGTGCAAATGGGGCATACTTTCGAATGTTCCGCTGGACCGTCTTGAGTTCCGCGGAAAGTCTAGGATCGAGGTCGGGATGGAAGCACTTGTCGAATACCTCATCCACAAGCCAGCTCGAGATGAATGCTCTGCCCGCTGCAGTCATCTCCTGCTTGCCTGTAGCGACAGCATCTTTGTTCACCGAGTTTACCAGCCAAGGCGGTATACTCTTCCAGCTCTTTCGTATGCTGAAGGCAAGTTGTGCGATGAGTCCGTCGAGTCGGTTGAATCTGGTGGTGTATTCGCTATCGTCCAGGGACGTTCGTGATTGTGATAGACGCTGATGTGCAAGGCTGTTTTGTAGCTGTTTGACCTGGTCTTCCTTCTCGAAGTAGTACTTCTTGACTTTTGTGTATTTCTCACCTGTCGGAGTGTTAGTCTTGATCCATGGTGCTGATCTGAGTGAAAACATACGCAGTTCTTTGTGATCCTTTACCAGCTGTGCAACCTCATCATCGGTCATCTCATCGCTGGTAGTCTGCAGTGGCTGCGGCGTCGCCCTCCCAACATCACCTTGCTGTTGTTGCTGAGTCTGGCCGCCATTGCCTTTGTATGGTTGCCCTTGGCTGGCAGGGGGCACCACTGATGCACTGAAGGCTGGCACTTGGCCCGCCTGGTTTGCCGTTGAGCCTTCACGTGACTGCGACTGCATGCCGTTGTGAACACTCTGCCGATTGCCGTTTCTCACTGCCTTTGGAGCGGGCAGCGCGCCATTGTTCGACATGGACGACGAGTCGCCGCTTTGCTGCGAAAAGCTTCGGGACTGGCTCAAGGCCGGACGGCTGGGCTCGTTCTGGTAGTGGCCGGCTTCGGGCGGCGAGTACTGCTGGTGCTGCTGGTCGTGAGAATAGTCGTTCTGTCTGGTGGACGAAGAGGTCTGGAGAGCTAGGCCTGCATTCGACGACGGGTTTGCTGAGGCCGTACGGGAGGCCTGATAGCCGGCTGCTTGTGCGGGTTGCGGCTGAGGTTGATGGTGCAAGGATTGGTGTGGCTGTGCAGAAGCATTTGGGTACTGGTTGGAACTGGCGCTGGCAGTGTTTTGGTGGCCCGACTGGTGTCCCTGCTCGTTGCTGACTCCGGTGGGCGGAGGACTGAGGACGCCCTGGCCGCCCTGACGCTGCTCGCGAAATACGTGCTCGGTATTCAGCCTCTGCAGCCGGCGCTGCGACCAGCGATCCAGGGCTGGTTGTTGTCCGGAGTCGGACGAGGTCTTTCCTGGGTTGTTGTGTGCTCCGTGTGCGCTCATCGGCGCACCGCTATCGTCAGTGGGGAAGGAGAATTCGGCTTGCTCGCTGGGCGTGGGCAGCTGCGCGAAGTTCGGCGACCACTGCTGAGGCGGGAAGGCCTCGGGGACTGAGTAGTTGCCGCTGTCCCCTTCAATGCTGAAAAGGCCAGAGGCAGAGGCAGAGGCAGCGCTATTTTCTCTGCGCAGTAGCGTCTGCGAGCGCGACAGGCCCAGTCCGGAGGGGGCGGCGGAGGTGGGCGACGGCGGAGCTCGTACGTGGTCGGGAGAGTGAAAGGTGGGCGGCGTAGGGGTAGGGGAGGAGAAATGGGGCGGAAAGGCGATGGAGCGACGATCTTCCCAGTCGTTGTTAGCGCGTAGGGATAGGTGATATTGTCGGACAATATGCTGCGAGAAGCTAATAATACCTCCGGGTTGATTCGAAGTACTAGAGGCGGTGGCGGCAGTTGCGCGTTCGTGGACGCTAGCGGATCGGTTCAAGGAGCGAGGGCTGGCACCTGCAGGTCTGTGTGCCGGCGACAGAGGCAGGTCTGCGCAAGGCTGAGGGTCAGTCTGCTTCCAGGCGGGCAAAGTAGCCTGGGGGTGAAGAATGTGTGCGACATGAAAGATGCGAGCGGGTGGAGTGGCTCGACAGGGATGTCGGGGTAAGACGGCAAGCCGAGCTGCTCTCTGGTCTGGCCGGAGTCTGGCACGGGCAATAAGATTAGAAGAACAATGATGGCTGCGTACCTGGATGCCGATTTTCTAACCACGAATTGGGCTGACTCTTGCGGCCTGGCTTGTTGGAGAAGAACAGCGAACGCATCTGCGCTGTGCCAGAGGTCAAAGGGGAATAATAAGCCTCGTGCTATATGTACTTCTGCGCAGGAGGTAGACATAGATAGAACAAACGTCGAAGCAGAAACGAGACGCGACGCCGCGATTAGAGATAGAAATAAGAATATCGATAGGACTCCCGCCACACGTGCGCGCCGAGAGCTGCGTGGGTGCTCGGGTACGTACATACATACTACATACATACATACACTTGGGAGCAGCAGTAGGGGTATAATAATAAGCTGTACATCAGTCCTGTAGGCTGTCTCTGTTTCTGACCCTTGAGTCTCTATCTGTGGCACACGCGGTGTCGGGCCATGATGCACCAAAATAGAAGGGCCACTGCCAGGCTGCATGTTAAAAAGGCCTGCCTGCAGCGAGCTTCGGTCCAGGACTGCAGGGTGGCACTCATGAGTGCCCGATGTTGCTGCCGAGATCGATGTCGAAGGTTTGGTTAGGAGAAGGGAGAAGCGAGGCTGCGACTCTTCACTCTGCCTGTGCCTGTCCCGGTGCTCTCCTACTCTCCTACTCTCCACTTTGCACCAATCAAACAGACTTTCCGTCCAGCTTGGCATTCCAGCATCTACTGTAGTGAATTTGCACCCAATGCTTACCTGCCCCCTTGGCCTTGGCGCTTTCTTCCATTCTTCCTCCACTGTACACTCTACGCCTCCTCGTTCGTTCCTCAATCCCTCGCTGTCTCCGCTTCTTCTACACTCCACCTTACCCACTTGTCCTATTCGACGCTACTTCTACGTAATATCGACCTTTCCTCCCTCCTTCCAGCATCACCGTTACTCCTACATACAAAGGCTACGCATCTTGCAGCGTCGATAAAGTCACACTCAAGCACACGCATACCTACTCCAGCCTCTCAAAGTACACCATCATGCAGCTCATAGCAGCCATTGCCGGCCTCATGCTCCTGGCTTCAACATCTGTCATGGCCCAACCGCTCGTCTTCCATCGAGCCCTACAAGCCTCCAATCCGCCTCTGCAGATTCGCAATCTCACCATAGTCGATGACCCGGCCGCAAACACGACTTTCAACTTTACCGCATACAATCCAGATCCGCTTGCAAATGTGACCGCCAATTGCACCGGAACATGGCTGCATGGTAGCTCAGACTTCCCAACCGGAGACAAAGGCGTACATATCCTTACATCTGACGCATTTTTGCAGCATGCTTACAACTAAAACAGCTCCGGTGCGACAACTCAACTTTTGCGTGGCACTTTGAATATGCCCTCACCAACGTCAAGAACTTCACAATTGATCTTCAGCATATCTTCATTGATCCGGCGTACGTGGTAATCAGATCCTCATGTATCTTCTCACGCTAACATGTGTTACAGCGTTGGCGACCCTCCATACGACCGTGTGACGGTCTTCGGACGGGGCGACTTCAACGAATCGAACATCAAATTCGAGGCTGATCTGGGTGGCAAGCTAGTGGGCACACAAAAACCGAACACACCGATACTCCTGCCCATCTACGCGACCATTGCATAGGCGAACACATGTCATCGCCGGCGTTTGGGAGCACACGACGAGAATCGCATATGTCACGAACGCTTTGTGGTCTTCAGGGATAATGGACCTCCCTGGACCGAGTTTGGCAAGCACCGAGTTTGGCAAGGATGTCGGTCGTACAGAAATTGGGCATATCTTGGACCCTTACCTGACGCCAGCATCAACCTTGCTGTCGGTCATGCGGCTCTGCTCTTGTTTTGCCTTTTCTGGGGTTTGCATCATACCTGAAAGAGAATCCCGGCAGTATGAACGTCCATCCGACTACTACGATAGGGGTGTTGACATTGCCACGTACTTGCAGTTATATATTATACAACACCACGAAACGGAAACTTGATAATGTATAAAGATTGTAAGCCTAGCGAATCTGCCCTACCTTAGATAGATCAATGCAACACTCACACTTCTGATAGAGTTGAGCTTCGGATCTGTCTAGCCACATTGCCCGGCGGCCGGTTTCAGAAAGCAGAAGAAACAGACCACGATGCCAAGATCTATCATTTTCTGAGCGATCGTGAGTGACCTGACACAGCAAGTCAATTCACACACCAAGGCTGGCATTGAAAAATCCCGCTTACGAAATACTCGGATAACACCCATACCTAGCATCTGTCTTATCCCATCCAATCGCTCCCCAATTCGTCAGGACATTCCGAGGATCCACCTCCTTTTTAATCGCCATCAACTTGTTATAATTCGTCTGCCCCCAATAAGAGTTAACCGGATCAGGTTCAAAGGTATCCGCTTCGTTCAAATACGCCCCAGGAGATCCCACAGCATTCCTCAAAACCTGTGTCGCGGCATTTGCGTTCTGGAAAGCTGCGGATATCGTTCCCGCGTCTGCGTTGTTGGCAATGCCTTGCCCTAAACACACGTGCCATGCCGTAGAGTACCATGCCGGAGTTACGGCGGAGGTACCGTCGGTTTTGTAGGAGGAGGGGGCTGTGACGAGGATTTGGAAGGGAGCGCCGTAGGTGAGTGCCATGAGGTCGGGTGCTTGGTTCGTGATTTGTGCGAGAGGAACGACCATTTGAGAAGATTTCTCAATGGCGTCCGCGACAGCTTTTTGGCCTGCGAGATTTTCGAGCATGGATTGCGGCACGAGTTTCGAGCCCATGGCGATTCCGACTCCGACTTTTTCTTGGTTGGGGGAAATGTATTTTTGGTAGGCTTGGTAGAAGGAGGATTCGGTGTTGATGCTGTTGTCCAGGGCTGCGTTGCCGAGAGATGCGACAAAGTCGGTAAGAGGTTTCATTTGGGTGACTGCTTCGACATGGGAGAGTTTGGGTGTCATGAGGATCATTCCTGACACTAGCGTTGTGGCTGCTCCTGGGGCGATGTAGCCTCCCCATCCGTTCTTCGCCCAGACGTCGCCGAGTTGTGTGCAAATGTCGATGAACTTGCGGATCACTGTTGAGTTTGTGCCGACGAAGCGGATATAGGCGACCTCGAGCTCCATTTGGGGATGAGCCGTGTATGTCATTTGCCAGTTGACGCCGAATGTAGAGCCTCCACCACCACGGATGGCGAAGAAGATGTCCTGGTTTTGGCAACGGTTTGCAGTGATCAGAGTGCCGTTGGGAAGTACGGTTTGCATCTCCAGAATGTTGTCGACGCCGAGGCCGAGTGTGTTTGATAGAGCGCCATGTCCGCCTCCCGATATCCAGCCTCCGACAGGCCCGACTGTGCGGGATGAGCCACCAACGACGGTGATGCCATTCGCCTCTGCAAATTGGTAGACGCCGGCAAAGCCTTGACCTGCTCCCATGGTTACTGCATCACCGGCTGCAGCCTTGCATCCTTGAGGCTTGAATCCCCTAGTGAGCTCGATTGGGGGCTGTACGTTGTGTGTCCATAACGCTAGCGAACCCGGTGCGCTGCTTCGTCCCTTGAAGTCGTGTCCCGAGTTCTTAACCACCAGAGGCACACCAGTATCGCTAGCGAACTTGAGACCAGCTTGAACGTCCGACACTCGTTGCACATTGATGTAATAGCTTGCGATGCTACCTTGGAAGCAGTTTTTGGGCGGCGCGTAGAATGCTGGGTTTTGAGGTGCTGCGAAGTCCAAATCACAGCCTTGTGCCTTGGCCTGGCATGTCCCCCAGTTTGGCTGCATACGTTAGCGATGCAAGTTCTCGTCCTACGAGGACGTGCCCTTACATAGAGGTAGCCGCCGAAGTCGTTGGCGATCGACTGCTCATCAGTGTAGCCGTCTTGCACGGCCTTGCACTGCATTGTGTCCGGGGTCGACATTACGCCATTGTAGAAAGTGTAGCAAGGCTTCGCGTATGGGGTGGCCAAGAAGAGTCTGCCACCCACGCTGGTGTTGAGCGCCTTCCATTGTGCATCGGTGATCTGGTTGATAGGCGTTGATCTGGCTTGGAGTGGTGTAGTAGAAGCAAGGCCAAAAAGACCAAGCAGGAGGAGGATGAAGGCCATGATGGTACAAGAAGGTGGTGCCTGATGCAGAGTGCTTGATGCGAGAATGCAAAGGCGAAATCACTTGCCTTTTCTATTGTTGCTCTTCATCGTCAATGTCCTCGGTTTTCAGCACGATGGTAATCGCTTTCGATGATTCTCCACATTTCGAGGACGGAACTTCCTGTGAGGCGTGAGAGAAGCAGTGCTTTCGCGGGCATGCCGAGCTTTGCAGACGTGCAGACATGGCTATAATTGGCCTTTAGAACCAGACGCGGAACAGCATCATGCTAGAGCTTGTTTCAAGCGTATCAAATGGATCGTGGCTGTCAGTAAGGGAAAACGTGCAGATTAGCCTACTACACATGGCTCCTCGTGCGGTAGAGTTTGGTATATCACGGCTTTCCAGAAGTCATGTAGCACGGCGATATAGCCCCAAACAGAGTGCCTCGGCGTGATGGAATGGGGCGCAAGGTGCGATAGGTGACTTCGTGGTCTTCGTAGTCGTCGTAGTAGGCTTGTGGAGGAAGCATGTATTGAAGCTTCCCGTCCAAGTGTGGCGTGCGGAGCAAGCCAGCTGCACGAAGTGCCGCGGTATTGTCCTGGATGGATGTGTGAAATGGCAGTCATGAGATCTGTAGCAAGCACGATTGACCATTACGGAAAGCAGTGCGCTGGGTGAGGCAAGTGAGACTGCTATCACGAATATACGCTCGGCCATCGTCTCGACTCTTTGATAAAACAGAGGCTCTTGATCACTCACCAATGTAGAATCTTGAGACCGACAAGCAATGAACAAGACGCCGGACATCTCTCACGCTGCGCTGCATCAGAATCCTCATAATCCGCACTCACATCCCCCACTCACATCTCAGCAGGACAGCACGTATATGGCCCGGCTTTCTGGGAGGCCGGCAAACGCAAGCTGCAAGGTTTCTTTGCGGAGCTCAAAATCGAAGACCTTTCACAAATCGGAACGTGGAAGCAGGAAGGGAAGGTCAAGACAGTCATTGACGAGAAGTTCAAGTTCGAAGATGCTCCCAAGGCTTTTGCTAAGCTGAAGACTGGTAGAGCAAAGGGCAAGACCTAAATGGCAAAGTTCTATATAGCCGGAGCTCGCCGCCATTGCCGGTAGCATGCTGACACCGCCATTCAGAGCTTCTCCCTTATCTCTCTGTTTCACTTCGCATGCTCGCAACGAGATCTTCCAAGGCAACGCAAAACTGGCCCGAGATGCCATGTCGCCGAATTACATCTTCCCAACAAGACCTCCAAGGCCAGATGGCGAGCAGATCAAAGCCGGAATAGAAGCATGCTTGATCGTTCCGCGACGAGCCCTTACGATGGGCAAGAGACCATTCTCAGCCGTACTGATCGGACCTGATAATGAGACTATACTGCTCACCCACCAGTCCATCGATCATGTCCACCATGCAGAATCGTGCCTGGCCAGACTTGCCTCAACACACTACACGCAAGAGTACCTATGGACTTGCACATTATACAGCACTTGGGAGCCTTGTGCAATGTGCACTTCAACCTGTTACTGGGCCAACATAGGGCGCATTGTGTATGCAGGCGCAGAAACGCAACTGGCTGCATTGACAGGCGAGGGCAATGAGGAGAATATGACGATGTCTATGCCATGCCGAGATGTTCTGTATGGAAGTCAGAAAGACATTGATATTATTGGAGCTGTTGAAGGCCTGGATGACGTTGTGGTCAAAGAGTCAGGCACCATTGAGAGCGGCAAGTAACGGCAATTGACTACAATTCGAGTGCAAGGGCTGCATCGAACCTTGTCAAGACAGACTGACTGCGGAACTTATAGACACTTGTCGTCTTGCGAGCACTGAAGATGCCACCTCTTCATGGGACAAGACCACGGCCAAGATATCAGCTTTCGCAACTGGCCTATCTCAATCCTTCCCAATGCTTCTTTTGCCTGCAGAACGACGTACTGCTGACCCAACTTGCTATCATATGCGCCTCCAGTCACTGCATCCTGCAAATGCATTTCAGGACCAGACACCTACATCGCACGGATTTGAAATGGAGTTAAGCACTAGCTTTTATCGGTCTCGGATCTTTCTCCGCCGTCTCGTTCTGCCTGCCAGGCAAAATGTCGGACTTCGGCACCACTCCAGGAGTCTCAACTAATTCCTTAGCATTACCATCGCAACTCTTGCAGTGATCCCACGTGTGCGAGTAGTCTTATTCGCTAGCAGGAGACCTTGACATATTCCTCTGATGCGTGTGCAAATCCGAGACCTTACATTTGTGGCGAACGGAAAGCTTTATGCCGACTTTGGAGGAACAATCCTTGCGTCACCTATCACCCACTAACATGCACAATGGCCTACGCGAGAGCGGAGGAAAGCGTCGCGACGGCAGATCTGCCATAATGCAGGAATCTAAGACATGTAAGTACACATCAGCATGTCTCTATTCGCTTTTCATTTATTGGCCTCTTCGATCATACCTCTCGGCTTCGACTGCTTATGGGGATCGTCGAGCTGGGTTCTGGTCATACGGAAGCCTATACCGCTCGCTCAAGCGTGCTGGCCTTTCTGGTATTTCTCTGGCCTGCCGACGGAAGATTGTAGCCGTGGAGGACGTTCTTTTCACCTTAGAAAGGCCTCTGATAGCCAAGAGTGGAGATCACCTTGAGCTTATTTCGACCGTCCATCTACCATAGCGACTCGCGATCGAAAGGAAAAGCGGGCCCAGGCCGAAGCACAATTACATGACTAGACCAATTTGCAGCCTAAGAAGGAACTTATCCTGGTCTTCTCGATCATGGCTTTATCGCTTCTTACCTGCTTTCTGGACCTGAGAAGCGTGGCGTGGCAAAGGGTGCCAGCAGAGACCATAGTCGGAGATGCAGCATCACGTGATATTCATATGCATTCACGTCGCTGAGTACAGTGGATGCATGCTGGTAGATAGACGCGTTGACAAGCTGATTCTGGAGCACTTTGAAGATGGTCGCGTGCGCCGTGCTGATGGCCGATTTCCAAGTGCTGCACTCTAAGACCAGGTGTCAGCTGACCTGACTTGTGCTGACCTTGGCGCGGGAGCCGGCATTTCGCAGTCCGCACACGACTCACTCCGTCTCGCACTCAATAATCACACGTGAGCTCTCACTTGGTACTACTGTCGGCGGTCTTTGGGGGAGACGAGGGCAATTTCGATTTCGAGATCGGGTTTGTTGGTGTTGGACGAGGTGAAGCTGCCACCATGGCACAAGCAACGCCCAGCGAAAACTCAGCACGTGCTCCTCACTTTGGTAAGTGATCGTGTGCCTCTAAACACATCCTGCATGAAGCCCATGTGCGACGTTCCTTGAGCCTTGGCATTCCTGTCAGCGTTGCAGGATGCCTGGACGCTGGACGCAGTCGCCGGCCTGTCACGGATGGTGTGTAACCGCATAGACTAATGCCCGTTGCTATTCTTCACCACTGTATATCCAAGCGCCCGGTGCATTATGTCCTTCCTTTCCGTTGCTTTACTCTCAGCCTTATTATTCATCGCAACTCCGGCCCTTCAAGCCGCAGGACGGCGGGAGCCATGGCTCGCAGAACGGGATTGCTTGCAGCGACCAGTGCTCTGGCCCTCCTTGTTATCCTCTGCTTACAGCTACTGCCATCAGGACTGGCATTGCCTGTGTACTCCGTTCTCAATCCACCTGTCGAGAACGCGACGACGACGACGAAGCCGTGGTTCAAACCACCTCTCAGCACAGCTGGCAGGCACATTGTGGACGCCAGCGGACAGAGGGTGAAGCTAGCATCGGTCAATTGGTATGGCGCCAGCGACATCTACTTCGTCGCCGGTGGCCTTGACTTCCGGCACAGGGACGAGATTGCTGCGACGATCAAGCGCATGGGCTTCAATTCCGTTCGCTTCCCGTATTCCGACCAGATGGTCATGCAGAACCCTATCATACCACCAGAGTACATTTCCGCCAATCTGGACCTGCTAGACAAGTTTGACTTGAATCGCACCAACGGACAACGCACCAACGACGCTCTACAAGGACCTCGAGCGCTGGAAGTCTTCAACGCCTGCGTAAAGTCGATGACTGACGCGGGCTTGATCGTGATACCCAACAATCATATCACGAATGCGCATTGGTGCGACGGCATGAACTTGTGCGACTCGAGCTGGAAGAACGACCACTACGGACCGTTCTGCAAGGTCAAGCAGACGACTGCAACCTGGATTGACCACTGGCGCACAGTGATGGCGCCCTTCGTCCACAATCCATTTGTGATCGGAGCCGACTTACGCAACGAGCCGCGTGGACTATGGGGCACGATGACATGGTCCATGTTTGCAAGCGCGTCCGAGAAAGCCAGCGAGGCCTTGCTTGCCATGCAGCCAAATTGGTTGATGTTCGTCGAGGGCATTTCATCCGCGAATGACTGCTCTGGGGCCAAGAATAGGCCAGTGAAGCTCTCAATTGCAGATCGCGTGGTGTACAGCAGCCATGTCTACTCGTGGTCGGGCTGGGGCTCAATCCCTAGTGTGCCGTACGGCAAGCGCCCCTATCCGTCTTTCCAAACAGATATGCGCAAAAACTGGGCGTATCTCATCGAAGAGAACACTGCACCTGTCTGGGTTGGGGAATTTGGCGCACCTCACAGCGGCAACGACCAAGATTATCACTACTGGGAAAGCCTGATGAGGATCTTGACCGAGACGGATGCGGATTGGGCTTATTGGGCACTCAACCCACGAAAGCCAGAAGGCTACGATAACGAAACTTATGGACTATTGTATGACGATTGGGAAACGGTCGTCGATGATTACCGCTTCAAAAGCCTTCAAAAGCTGATGCCTCAGAATCAGAACGGCGGTGCCTTGTTCTTACAGCAGGAAGGAAGCGGTTCGATATAGATTGCAGGCTGTATGATAGCGTTCAGCACTCTCCTCATGATCCTATTTCGATATTGCCTGTCTTATGTTCCCGCTTGGCGATCTTGGGGTACCTCATGCCCAACCCTAACGCCGCGCTTATCACATGCAAATCTTTTCTAGCCCTGCGCCAGTCATCAATCAGTCCACCTCTTTCCCATCGCCGATCTTCTCCCTCCACCGCGCTCCCCAAACCGCAGTTGCCCAAGTGCCCGATGCACCAATCAAGACAAATACCGCAGAGATGGTCGAGAACCAACCCACTCCAATACCCTCAACAATCGGCAACACTGCGGCCGAACCTGCAGCACCGAAAAGATACCTGACGAAATAATTTCCGGCCACAACTTCCGAGCTCCTCGATTGCATCACATCCAAGCAATAAGTGTTCAAACTTGGAAAACAAAAGAGTTGCGCCACGCCTTGCAGAAACATGGAAATCACAGGTAATGGAATGCCGCCGACTTCCTTCTCAATTGACCAGCCATATATGATCATGCATGCTGGGATCACGATTCCCATGGCTGGTAAACAAGAGTGAAGACGATCCTCAGCGATCCTGACACCTCCTCGTTTCTTGATATAGCGTTTCACGACCGCGTCTGCCCAGCGGCCTCCGAAAAAGGTTCCCGTGAGATATCCACAGCCTGGAGCTATGTAAAAGAGTCCAGACTGCAGAGGTGAAGAGAGACCGAAGCGGGGGTTGAGGACGTAGCGGATTGGCGTGAGGAGTGAGTACATATTCCAGACCAGACTACTGCTTGCGATGGCGATGATGAAGAGATTTGGGTAGCGGAATAGAATCACGATTCGGGCTGGATTTATCCATGTCCAGAGTTTCTTGGCGCGTTCCTTTTTCGGAAGAGTCTCCAGCTCGTCTGAGCGTTTGCGATGGATTGTTTCTGGGAGGAAGACAACGATGAGGACGCTGCTGAGGCCTGCGAGGGCGGTCTGGAGCCAGAAGATGTCGCGCCAGGTTACGAAGGTGACGATTATGCCGCCAATGAAGGGACCGAAGGCTGGGCCGATAAGAGTCCCGGACATGAACCAAGAGTATGCTGTTCCTCGCTCAACGGGTCGGTAGATGTCGCCGATGGCGGTGCCGCCGATGATGAGGAATGCTGTGCCTTGGAAGGCTGTCAAACAGCGGAAGACGAAGTAGCTTGCAAGAGTCGGTGCTAATGCAGATCCAATGCTGAATGCTGTGAATGTGATCGAGGCCCAGGCCAAAGTCCACTTTCGACCGTATGTCTGTCCCAAAGGTCCCCAGACTAAAGGTGAAAGTCCCATGAAAAGCATGTACAAGGCGTTAGAGATGTTGAATATGGTTCCTGTAGTGTTGTAGGTTGCTACTACTTCGGGAGAAGCGGCCAAGATTGATGTCGAGGAGATGGGTGCCAGGAAGGATGAAAAGCTGAGAATAGCCACGATGCTAATCTTACGCCATTTCGAGAAGCGGTTGTAGATCTCATCTCCAGCCTCAAAATGTGGATCTTGTCCAGGTGCCGGGACTGGATCATGAGTTGATATGTGTGACCTGGTGTGTTGCAGGTGAAGGCTTGGTCTCTGGCTTTCTTGGTCTGCCTCGGAGTAATTGATTTCATTTGATGTTTCGTTCTTGTATGTGCCTTGCACGCTCCATTCTGAATGAGAATCGTCCTTGACGGAATCTGGCCTGACTAGGACCTCTTCTTCGACTGCCTCAGTAGGGTGCTGCTTCTCTCTGCTTTCCGCCATCATGGAAGATAGGAACAGTTCTCGCTCATTGAAGACTAGAAAAGATTGAGTGGAGGATCAAGAATTGGAGTGAGAATAGAAGATCTGATTCGGCGTCTAAATCGAACCTACCAGATGGCAATGACGCCCGAAAATGTGCTGCGCAGCGCTTCAACAGCAGAGAGAGGTACATGGTGCCAGGATTATGTTGGGCGCATCCCCATCAACTATCAGTATAGCGCGCTGCAAAGTAGGCAAGAACGCATTCCACCGCGCGCCGAGCTCGCTTAAGCCATTGAGAAGGCGAAGTCGGCCAGAGGAAAGCTGTGCCTTCGGCTTTTCTGGTATGTGGGCCGCTTTGCCTCTGGGTTTTCTGCTCTTTCGTTCTTTGTGGCGGCGAA
This sequence comes from Pseudocercospora musae, assembly GCA_001578225.1. Classification (NCBI taxonomy): domain Eukaryota; kingdom Fungi; phylum Ascomycota; class Dothideomycetes; order Mycosphaerellales; family Mycosphaerellaceae; genus Pseudocercospora; species Pseudocercospora musae. The sequence continues at coordinate 12,321 of LFZO01000022.1, read as the reverse complement.
GTGCTCATGTCGCCGTCGATTCGCCCCACGCATTGGCAACATCTTTTCCGCTAGATCTGGAGGTGATGGGTCGAGAGCCGACTTGTCTTTAGCCCAGGCGAGCATCTCAGTAGTTCTATACCTCAAGGCATCAAAGTGGCTTACTGCCATCTGACACCAGAAGCATGATACGGCGTCGAATGCGCACCAGGCAGGCACTGGCCAAAGTTCTGCTGCTTGTTCGTTGTTCGTTGTTCGTTGTTTGTCGCAGGAGCTCGAGCTGTTCTCGTGCGCGATCGCGATCGCGATCGCGACCACTGACCGTCAATGGGAGATCTCATGTCGTCGTCGTCGTGCCTCAAATCATGCCTGAAGAGTCGTAGCCGCGGTATTCCGAAGGCATAGCGTAGAAAGTGGTTGGCAATAGAGTTCAAGTCGTGGTCGTTCTTGCACTTCCCTTGCCCGTTCTTGCGACTTGGCAGTCTGGGAAAGCTGTCCTTCGACGTTGCACAACCACACATCGCACGCACAAAACCACTTTCCGTCCCCTCACGCTTCCGAAATGGCTGACGACCCCTCAGAAGACGGATACATCAAAAGCGAAGATGGCGAAGAACGGTCGAGTTCAGACAGTGAAAGACCAGGCCGCAGCACTGAAAGAAAAAGTCGCCAGCAAAGGCCCATACCACAACCACGCCGACTCGTCCACAAATCACACTCGCTGGTGCAATCCAGCTCACGGCAACCCAGCCAAGGGCAATCTGGCTCAAGGCAATCCAGCAAAGGCAAATCCCGCGAATCCAAGCGCGATCAGTCACGCGCCTCGCAGTCAAGCCAAAACGCCGCATCAGACTATGAAAGCATTCTGAAACGCATGATTTCCGAAGTTTATGCTCATTCAACCGAAAACCCGTATGCCCTAGACTCGTCTCACATTGGAGCTTCCTTCTGGAGTGCACAGGAGAAAGACGCCTTCTTTCGTGCTTTGGATACTCGTGGCCGGGACGACACCCCTGGTATCTCCCGCGCTATTGGCACCAAAAGCCAGTACGAAGTGTCCATGTATCTCACACTACTGCAGAAGGGAGTAGCAGACCAGCAACAAGCATCTTGTACCCAGACAAACGACTGTCCGGCGGCCTTGGAGATTTCTGAACAAATTGAAGCGTTGCTAGAGACCTTGGCGGATCGCCACGCTGTGAAGAGCTACGAGCACGACTTGTCTGCCGATCTCGCGAAATATGGAGATGACTTTCTCATTGATGAGGAAACTGCAGACCTCGAGGAGATTCTGTACAAGCAGCAGGAATCTACTACAGACATTAGTGAAGACGCACTGTCTTCTGACGCAGATGCCTACGGCTCTGTATCTAAGCCATCGCCAGATACCACAGCTAAGTCAGACCAAGCCTCTCTTTTCCGACTTTCTACTCTCCTGCAGCTTATGAGGAACGTCTTCATGAATAATGGTGAGCAAGAGCATCTCAACTGGCATCACATAGACCCCGTTCTGGAAGACTCAAGCGAGCCAGCCATCTACAAGAGTGCGTTAGAAGATCTGGCTACTATCGTCGGCAATCTCACTCGGCGACTCGTTCAAGTTACAATCTTCCAGGCGATGACTCGTCTGCGAGCTGGACACTCTAGCCGCTCCGACTGGACTCCAATTGCTGCAATCAGAGAAGTGGACGTTCATCAAGCTGCCGCTCTGCTTGACATGAAACCAGACTGGCACCAGTATTGGGCTGATGTTGTAGACCGGAATTGTCTGGCAGTGTACAGCGACTCCAAGAAATACCAAGACGGACGCCCGGGAAAGAAGTTCGGATATCGATTGACCTCGAAAGAGGTTTGCAAGGAGCTTTTCAGTGAGCTCGAAGAGACACCTGAGCCCAGTCGCCACGAGATGATGGATAACTTCGAGGACGATGTTGCGGATCTCATGGAAGACGGTGATCTCCTCACAGAAGATGAGATCAATTCCGATCGCGTTTTAGGGGCCACCAATGACAGCGATTCCGAGGTAGGCTCGAGTAGACCTGGATTAAGGAAGCGAAAACGCGCTTTGAGCCCAAGAGCATTTGCTCGAGCTGAAGACCGATATTTGGAAGCCATGGATCAGCACAACAGCATGCAAGAAGAAGTGCGGCTTTGGAGGAGTCTAAGTCTAGATCCTCCTCAAGAGCTCTTGGATCGCAAACCACACGATCTTGAGGCCCCATGTGCACGCTTGGAGCCAAGCAAAGCAAAGTCATGGCGAGACACGATCGATTACTGTGATGACTGGGAGCTTGGCTTCGGTGTTCCTAAAGAAAGTGAGTTCCTCGACATGGATCGAGAAGGTTGCAGAGGTAGGAAACGCCGAAAAGCCATTACTGCAGTGATCAAAGCAAGGCTCGGGACAGAACCCCAACCCGTCTCAGCATGCGGCGACGATGAGAATGAACACGACAATTCCAGTAGCAGTGAATCACAACGCACGAATGAGCACATGAGACAAGGCCCCGATGTTGGCAGTGAAGTGAAAAGCGCTGAGGATGAATCCGATGATGAAAATAGGGCGAGCGAGAGCACCAGCGATTCCAGCGAGTAGATCCATTGTTTTGGAAAGTTCCACTTGGGGGATCACAATGCTGAATCGTAACCATGATATGCCGTGGCTTAGCCTCGATGGCCCCATCGGCACGGATCCAAGCTAGGACGTCCGATCGACAAAGAAGATTAGGGAGTTGCGCTCTGTCACAGCAATCAATAGCAGCCTCGGACATGCAGCCTATAATTTGCACAACAGTTGCACGTATAACGCCAACGAGACTCTTGTCCGTGTGAAGCTTTCCTTGGAAATTGCTTGAGTTCGGACGCTTTGCCAACGCCGCCACTTCTCCGACGAGTATATGGGTTCCACCATCTGCTGAATGTCCAGCTTCTTTGTCATCACAGCCGAACCATTCAATTCAGCAAACACTTTGATCGAACAACCACACCACTCACTATGAAGATTATAGCACTCCTCATGCTTATCTCGATGGCAGTGGCCAATGCCATCGCTGATCCTGCGGACGCGAATAGATGCAAGGACAAAGACGTCGAGTGTCGGGGAGATGACATTGTAAGTCCAATCTACAAATGAATGGGCACAACGACAATGGCTGATGGACTGGCGCTCAGTATGTCTGCAAGAATGGCAGTTGGCAGCACGATGAGACGTGCGACCGATGCAACGGCGACGGAGGAAAGGGGAGCGGAGGAAATGGTAAAGGGTCGAAAAGCCAGTGTAAGAACGGTAAATGACAGGGACATAACTGAGTGGGAAGAGGAAGGCTTGCCAACAAGCACCAGACAAGACGGCCATCTGAGTGAGCAGAGAGTGGACAGAACTTCCCGACTCCATTCATGCCTGATCTTCTCATTGTCAGGCTCAGGGCTGATATTCGCGATCCTTCGGTATAGTCAAATCGGAACACACACTCAGTTAAAGCATTCCCGTACTCTCTTTTCCAAGTACAGAGCCAAGTCCATCACCACGAGACTGCAAATTCTCACCAAGTCAGAAGCGAGCCAGCAGGATAACAGCGCCTTTGACGGACCGCAATCTCGACCCTTCCAACTTCAAGTATTCCGCAGCACGAACCTGAAACTCAATAAATTTATGCCTTCGTGTATTTCCCCCCTCGCACTAAGCTCACCATGCTCCGTCTCCACCAAGCAGCGAAGACACCTGAGAAGTCGACTGACTTGAGTCCTGTCCTTCCCAATGTCATCAATTGTCGCCTTTGAGAGGAGAAGGTGCATAATTGTAGCAACATGTGTCGGAGATTTAGCGATCAGGTCTTGGCGAAATCGGGAAGTGAATGACTGTGACAAGCACGGATCTTCTCGACCATCCGCGCTAGCGCTGAGCGCCTTCAGCCAAGCATCAATTCAAGTAATGGCCCTATTCCATTTTTCCAACTTTATACGTATTCCCAAAACTCAAGTAAGTGGCAGCGCCCTATCGAATCCACGTCATTACTGGCAATCAAGCTGGCACTGCCACAGGCATACAGCCCTTTCAGTTAGCATCATCTCTCTCCCCTCCTTTTTTTCCACCTCTTCCCGTTGCGGACGAGTTCAATATTGGAGGGAAAGCGGACGAAGACACGCGAATGCCCTGGGAAAACAAAGGCCCGCACGCAGGAGAAGCGCGAGTGGAGAAAAAGGAGGAAAAGGCCGCAATGACGGGAAATCTTTCAGAGCGCACCCCCCAACGAGAAAAGCAAAATGCCGTAGAAATACAAGCGCAAAAAGAAGCAGCGCGTGGCAAAAGCGTGCAAAGTACGCAGAATCTAGGCAGGCAAGGCATAGTCATACCGCGTTTTCAAGAGAAGAGGAGGCCATCGTTGCGATGGCATCAGCTGTCGGGCGGAGGCTAATTCATCGTCGAATCTGGCTGCATTCTACTGGCATAAGGCACCAACCACAGGCGGACGGCTCTGATCGTCGGCGAGCATCAGCAGAGATTTCACTTGCGATAGATAGGCCGAGCTGAGTCGAGGAGTGCTCCACGCCAAGAGTCGCAGCCATGAGACGGAACACACGTCTGCAAGCTGAGGGAGAGGCAGAGATCGCTGCATGTTCATAGGCGCTGTCTCCAGCATGAATCTGCACGATGGGTGTGATGGACACAGAAGTGCTTCGTTTTCATTCGTGTTCCGCTTGCTTATACGACCGCAGAAGGTGTATCCGGTAGGGCATCGTGCTGGCTCAAAATTTGTGTAGTGCCGGTAGACAAGCCCGATATTACTGCGCAGTAAGCCTTTGCACGTGGCGCAGCAATCTGGCGGAAGTGGTATAAATGGGTTGTAGTGAGCGTGAGAGACGAGGTGAGGAGTGTCTCGCGCCAGGAGCCAGCTCCGCGATTGAGGGTCTTGGCAAACTCTAAAGTACATCGCTTGAACGCGTCGAGCTTCTTGAACGCGTCTCTTTGAGTATGAACGTCAGCGATGGCGACAAAGAACGACACAGGTACGCGGCGAAACGGCCAGAACGCCATATGACACTGCAAAACACTCACTGACATGTCTGTCGAAGATGCACTGCCGCTTTCAGGCGTGGTGCTCTGCTGTACGTCGCTGGCGCAGGATGTTCGAGTAAGAAGGCCCCATACCATGTGATGACTATGTCCAGATTCTGATTATGATCTCATGCGGAAGACCCGAATCGCCGAGACTGCGAAACAGCTGGGTGCAGTCCATAAGCTGGATCTGACCTCGGATGTTACGCATCTCCTTGTTGGCGACATTAATACTCCCAAATACAAATATGTTGCTAAAGAACGACCCGAAGTGAAGGTGTTGCAGCCTGAATTCGTTGATAAGGTGAATGAAGCATGGCGGGATGGAGAAGACCTCACGGCGGATAAGTTACAAAGCCTGGAGAAACAACATGAAATTCCGACATTCGCCTCGCTTCAGATATGCATTACTGGCTTCGAGGACCCGGACTTCCGCAAGAGTATTGAAAGAGACGTCGAGACGCGCGGTGGCAAGTACAGTCCTGACCTGGTCAAGTCCGTCACCCATCTTATCGCCGCTCGCCCGGAAGGGGCCAAATATACGCATGCAAAGCAGTGGGGCATCAAGGTGGTTGGCTTGAAGTGGCTTGAGGACTGTATAATACGAGGCATGGTCGTGGACGAGAGCTTTTACCTGCCAGAGCTACCAAGAGTGCAGCAGGGCGTTGGAGCGTTCAGGACGGAACCGACGCGGCCGGAAAGTGCTCCAGGAAAGAGGTCAAGAGAAGATGCAGCAACGCCCGCTGAAGAAGGCCCGAGAAAGAAGCTGCGGAAGAGTGCCAGCATGAAACTTGGTGGACAAAGCCAAGACATGTGGCAGAGCTTCAGCCAGCACGAAGTGCAGGTAGAAACATCCTTGGTTGATGCATGGCAAGACACGCGTGCGGAGGATGTCCACAAGACACGAGACAGCCTTGCCCCTCGGCGAAGCGATGTGACCGAAGTCATTGAGCGAAACGACCCCGTGGAGCCTACAGGACTATTCGCCGGATACTACGTCTTAATCCATGGCTTCGACGCCAAGAAGACAAGACAATTGCGTGGCGCGATCGAGAAGGAAAATGGTGTTGTCGTTCGCAGTGGCGAGGAGCTAGAGGCCGCCTCCCAGAACATCTTTTTCAAATCACGATGTCTTCTTGTGCCACATGCGCAGCCTACTAAGCTGCCGGATGTACCGCCTGGGGCTCTTCTTGTGACTGAGTGGTGGGCAGAGCGATGCATCTACTTCAAGCAGAAGCTCGATCCGGACGATGATGCTCTGAGTCAACCTCTTTCTGAATCATTGATACCAGCCTTCAGCAAACTGAAGATCTCGATTACTGGATTCAACCAGGTCGACTTCCGCATGACAGCAGAGACGGTCAAGTTGATGGGGGCAGAGTACCAGGAGCAGCTGTTGCCGTCAACCTCGATCCTCATCTGTGCCTCGAATGATGTCAAGTGGGAGAAGGCGCTTTATGCATCGAAACACAAAATTCCCGTGGTCTCATCAGCTTGGCTATGGGCGTCGCTGAGGTCCAGGGAGCAAGTGCCAGTTGACGTGTACAGATTCAAGCTGCCTGCGTACGACCACACCCAGCTGACGCCGGGAGGATCCAATGACAGCTCGACATTGAGTGCTCGTCCACAAACCAATGGATCTCGCGGGCCAGAGAAGAGGTAAGCATCCGTGATTCATACGAATGAATGTGGACGGCATTGACAATCTCCCTACAGGACAGATGACCTATCGCATCCCAAACGCCTGTCCAACACGCGTAGGCGTCATGCAACCCCATCACTCGTACTCAAGGCTGGTTCTGTGGCCAACCCAAGCGAGCCTATCTCCAAGAAGTCTCGACCTGGTCCATTCATACACGAAGATGACGATGAGGACGATAATGAAGCGCCTTCAATGGCCATGGACGACAACGTTTCCAAGCAAATGACCACATCTCACACCACAAAGACCCTAAATGCCGGACAGCTACCACTTAAAGAAGTCTCACCGAACACATCACAACCACGAACCGACAAACCGTGTGAGGATAAGCATACATCAATCAAGCCGAGGCACGATGATCCGGATACAGATCTGCCGCTGACCGACAAGGCTGCCCCCATATCACCTCAGGATGACAGTCACGAGCCAGAAATACCGCCGAAGTCAAGCCGGAAAGGCAGTCCTAGCCCAACAAAAGAGAATGCGGTCCCCGCGCCCAAGATGATGTCTGAACTTACCTCCGACCTCGCAAGTATCTTGAACCGCCGCGTGGCATCCGGTCAAGACGCAGTGTCACAAGCCAATATGCCTGAGAAGAGAAAGCATCGGCCTCTTGGTCGAAATGTGTCGGGTACATCACTGACCAAGCTTGCTGCAAGACACTCAGTGAGCCCTGCTATGTCTGCTGCAGGTGAGGAAGGCGAGTACAGTGCTGCAGATGGCTTTGCGCCTTCTAAGCAGGAAGTCGTTGCCCCACCTGGTACGCAGCTTGGTTATGGTGGGGATGAAGAGAGTTCTGGCAGGAGGAAAGTGACGAGTGTCAAGGACAGCGAGGAGATCGCCATGAAGAAAGAAGCTGTAGGTGCTGCGGCTGCAGCGGGGAGCAGAAAGGCGGCAAGAAGCAGAAACAAGGCATGAGAAGGGGCATTTTCATTGATAAGAAGTGAACGGATTGTTACCTGCATAGCGCGGCGCTTGGTAGTCTTTGGAGGCATCATGTTCATGCAAAAGGCACATGTTGGGAGCATGGAATTAGACGAATTGATGTGGAATGAGAACGAGAAATCTAGCTGGACAACACTGCCCTGGTAGCATACTTGGCTATAACAACAATATGGGTTACAACAAGCGAAGAAGTTTAGGCGTCCGTGTAGCAGAGACAGCAACGGATTCCTAGCAGGGTCCTGGCTGATATCGTGTTTCTCGACCATGGCAATAGCGACTGCGGCGACGGAGTAGATGTCCGACGCGAACTATCTTGGCATGGATCTCCTGCGTTTTCATAGTTGTAACGTGGAGGAGTTCCTCCTTGTTTTGGGAAACTGGGGAGCGCTTCTAAGTTCTCCGCCGCCAAGTGCACGACCAACACGATATGTCCGGAGATGATCGTGTCCATTACGTATTATTATTTAGTTACACCGTGCAGCCATGTCACCGAAGGATGCGTCGCGCGCTTGTGAGGAACAGGAGCGATGACCGAGACAGCAAAGCCAGAGCCCGGGTACTTGGTCTTTGTGGTCGCACAGCAGGGAACTGTCAACTGTCGTTTCCAAGTTCCTTGCATGGCTGGGTCTGGGGTCGTGCGTTGCCATGTGCTTCGCAGGCAACGCGTTAGGCTGTACGTTGCGCTGAGTGTTTGCCAGCGGCAAGGTCCCGAAAATCTTGTGTTTCGCGTTGCCGTGTGCTTGGAAGTTGTGCCGCTACATTTAATGCATCTGCTGCACCATCTAGTGATGCTGAAAGAGCCGCCCGGGGGACCGGCGTGTGTTGGAGACTGGTTGGCAGGACTCCTAGTGCCAACTGCCACGCGGTATTGTCTATTGAGCGGTATTGTCTATTGAGCGGTGCGGTCCACATGCAGTGGTGTTGTGTTGCAAAGATGCCAGGTGTCTGAATGCCTGAGGGCCTTCGGCTGGGGCTCAACGACAAATCTCGATTGGCGTGCATGCGAGGAAGGAAGTGTGGCGGACCGATGTGTTAGAGATTGATTGCATGTGGACGTGCAACAAGTTGGTAGGCATTAGTAGCATCTGAAGGTGTAGTGTTATACACGAGCCTGATATTTTGTTATGCTTCCCAGATTCTTATTCTAGAACTACTCTAGTCTTCCGGGACACCCTGTGTAGACTCCGCGGAGGCGTGCGTGGTCCTGAGTCCTGAGTCCCGAGTTCTGGAGCCTGGAGCCTGGAGCTGGGCGGCAGTGCAGCCGGCAGCCGGCGGCATCATTCTCGATCTAAACTAGAAAAGACATAGCTGCCATACGGTAGCGCGGTGTATGATGCCGTATGCATCTTGCGTCAAATCTTGTGCCACGGCAGTGCGTCCAGTCTCGCCTCTCGCCTCTCGCCTCTCGCCTCTCGCCCAATCTTCGCCAGTCACCACGGACCAGCATCCCTGCGTGCATCACGGCACTCATTTGGTCGGAGCTGGCGGATGGCTAAATACTCTAACATATGTGTCTCTCATCTGCGTCTGACTCTGACACGTAGGGGTGTTGTCACTGACGTCAATAACGACGATACCTACGTAAGTGACAGATTGACTATTAGTTACGTTAATTGCTAGTATCGTAATGCCTAAGACACGATTTAGACATTAGCTCTATATAATAGTATTAAGTAAATACCAATAGATATATCTAAGTACTAACCTAATAGCTTTCAATATAGATATCTACTATATTCCTATCTATAAGCTCTTAGAATAGTATAGTTTAGTATATTATACTATATAATAGTACTCCTAAGTAAGGATCTAAATAGAAGTTACTTAGATAATATAGTTACTAGAGTAAATTTCGAATTCTAAATAAAGTAATAATAAGGTTAAAATACTAATAACTACTTTTCTAATTAATCTATAAAGTATATTAATTAAAAGTACTTCGATATTATTTACTTTTTTTAGTAATATAGTATTATACTAGTACTATTAATATTTAATATAGATAGATAGATAGTTTATTCTTCTATTCTAGAGCTATCTAGTCTATATAGATTATAGCTATATAGTATCTAAGAAGGAAAACAAGTATATATATAAAACCTCCTATCTCTAATTTATTTTCTTTCTTTCTACTAATAGGCCCTATAGTTAGTATACTAGTATCTACTATCTAGATACTATCTTCGTAATATCTACTCTTAGTATCCTTCTAGTCCTCTACTCTCCTCCTTTAGGCTATCCTTTATATCTAGCTCTCTACTTCCTCTATAAGTCTAAATTAGGATAGAAGTCCCCTTTCTTTAATCTATCTTACTATGTTTTTTATAGTCTTCCTATCTTAGAGTACTCTAGGATATATCTTTATAGCTACTTATCTTCTCTAGTCCTCCCTTCTTCTAGCCTAGTCTAGATATACTAGGAGTATATATTAGACGTTCTAGGATAGGTATCTATATTAGTAGCTTAGGTTATTAACTTCTAGGACTCTCCTTCTATATAGGTATACTCTAAGCCTAATATACTTAGATCTAATCTAGATAGTAATACTACTTTTAGCCCTTATAAGTTATAAGGCCTTAGTAGATCTTTTAGTTTCCTAGGTACTACCTCTAGTAGGCTCTAGTTCTTCTTTTTAGTAGGGCTATATTCTACTTCTTTTCCTATAGCTTAGATACTATCTATTTAGCTATTAAGGCTACCTTTAGTTTCTCTTTAGTTAGAATCTTAATTTTGTATTTAAATACTTTCTCTAGTATCTCCTATTTAGCTAACTTTAGAATTTAGTCCTAGGCTATATATTCCCTAATCTTGTAAGCTACTTTTCTACTATAGTTTAGGCTTACTAGTTACTAGTTTGTTTAGTATACTATATTCTTACTTCTAAAATATACTCTAGGATAGGGAGTAATCCTATTTCTAGCTCTAGAACTTCTATAGAAGTAGATTTATAGGTATCTATAACTATCTTTAGATAGGCTACTTAGATCTAGTTAAGCTATTTACCTTATTCCTTAGTTATAGTTTTGCCCTTTCTATCCCCTTCCCTAAATTTAGTATCTATAGAGGAGGGCTAGCTTTATAGTAGCTTTATATATTATTTCTACTTTCTCGAATATAGCTCCCTATATTAATACTACTAAGCTATTAATAGAGGCCTTATTTGCCTTTACTCTACTTATAGATCTCTTTATTTATAGGCTCTATCTTAGTCTAGAGTTAAGCTAGATACCTAGTATTCTTACTAATAGTAAGGATTAGATCTTATAGCCTTAGATATTAACTAATATAGTTATATCGAATCTTTTCTTATATCTTATAAAGTAGATAAGTCTATACTTCTCTAGTATAAACTTTATACTATATTTCTTAGCCTATTCCTCGTATATCCTATATCTTTCTTCTAGTATCCTATAGTTTGTTTCTATATTACCTAACTATATTAGGATATTTGTATTATCTATAAAGCCTAAGGCTAAGGAGTTGTTTATCTCTAGCTATAGGAGGAGGTCTAATATAAATAGTAGAAAGAGGATTAGTAATAGTAGAGATCCTTACGGGATACTAGTCCTAGTTACTCTTAGTTCTAACAATTATTGTCCTAATTGTATTCTAGTTATTCTTTTCCTTAGAAAGGTTCCTATAGATATAACTATCTATCCTAGAAGTCCTTTCTATCTTATAATATATAGAAGTCTCTTATAGGAAATATTATTAAAAGCTCTAGAGATATCTAGTAATAGTAATAATACTACCTTGCCTTTCTCTTTCTAGATAGTATAGATCTACTCTATTAGTAGCTCTATAGGTATTAGACCTTACTCTCCTTCTCCCTATCTAGATCTCTAGTAGTATATTATATTTTAAAAGAGCTATAATCCTATCTACTATAATCCTTTCTAGGAGTTTTCCTATAGTATTAAGTAGTATAATTAGTCTATGTAACTTTAGTTAGATATAGTCCTCCTTCTATAGCTTCCTAAGTACTACTATAATAGATTCCCTATACTATCTTAGATAGTATCCTATCTTAATATAGACTATAAAGAGTCTAAGAAGGAGGGGCTATAGGCTCTCTCCTAGGCCCTTATTACTTTATTAACTAGTTTGTCTAGCCCTAGGGCCTTATAGTTCTTTAGTATCTTAATTACTCCCTCTAGCTAGCGAAGGAGAGTACCTATACGTAGTACTAGCTACGAACCTATAGATAACGACGTCGTCGATAGAGCTAAATCTCTCCTATCTCTAAGGATACGAAAACCGGCGCCTAGGCGTAAAGGAGTCTAGCTCTAAGGCGACTAGCTATTTAGAAAACTATCTAGCTACCTATCGAGCCTAGTATAGCTATAACTATTATAAGAACTAATACCGAGTCGATAGGCTAACCTTTCTAGGGAGGGAATCTATTCTAGGAATAAGGAACTAGAGTAGTAACCTAAGACTAATTATCCTAAAGAGAAGGGAGGAATAACTAAAGATATCAAACATTGTTACGTAGGCGGAGGAGAGTAGGCATACCAAGGGATCCAATTCGTAGTAGATGAAAAGGATGAAGGTCTATCTAAGACTATAAACACAAAGATAAAGGAGAATTGCCCCTAAGCTAGGCCTAATTAGGCTAGCTAGCCTAGACAATACTAAGAGA